>BMAW01119180.1:585539-725270 GCA_019974015.1 Nephila pilipes
ATAATTTAAAATATTTTTTGAGATGGTTAAGTTATTTTTATTTTAAGCGGAATGAAGGATGTATTTGAGAAGTTAAGAAAATAGCTAAAGAATTTTCTCAAGAAGTGGTATTTTTGTAAAATTATTCTGTGAACTGTAAATGATTTTTTTTTGGCTTGCTGAAAATTCTTGCTTGATAAAAAATGTTTTGTTTCTAAATTTAAGGCTGTATAAAACGGCCTTCCTTTATTATTTATAAATCGACAGCCAATCTAAAGTCTAATTAAATAGTAAGTTTATAACTCCAACTGAATATCCGTAAGAAAAGGACAACGCACTTTTTTTTTTTTTTTTTTATCTATGAAAGATTATGCAATATCAATTTCAATGCGAATTTCTTAACACAGTTATCATATATATATATATATATATATATATATACATATATATATATATATATATATATATAGTTGTTGGCTATATATAGTTATTACATACACTGTGATTCTCTTCTCGAATTCTCGAATATAGCAGATTCCCATTATTCCGATCAGAGTCAACTACTTTCGATACATATGATTAATTAGGACGTTTCACTTTCAGATTTTGTGCATAAGATTTCTCTCAGAAGGAATTAAAAGTGGACATTAAGAAAGAATTAGAATTGTTTTAGTTTATGCCATGAGTAGGAAATGTTATTACACTTAAGTTGATGTATGGGCTGACGCAGAGAATTGTTTTTTTAAATAAGCCAAGTTGGGATTTAGATTAAGACATTAGTTAATTTTAGTTGTATCTCACTTCCCTCATTTATGTTTGGTTGTCTTTCGCTTTCCTTTTGTAGAAGTTTTTGGTTGTGTCTCTCAAAATGATAATTCTGTAAATAATTGTGTTGGAATAAAGAGTTTTGTTTGATTATACTATTGTTTGTCTTCTAATTCAATCCAATGAAATTGAGATGTCCCAGGCGTGTCATATAACAAATGTTTAAAATTAAATTCATACATGTTATTCAGTTCGCCAAGATATAATTACTACGAAAAAGGTCAGAAAATTACTTTTAATTTACAACAGTAGAAATACTTCTCTCTGGAATATCCTACTCAAAATAATCAAGTTTTAGACCAAAAATTTGGTTTAATTTATCAACTTATAGTTATTAAACAAAGACTCAGAAATAATATCTAAATTTATTTTCTTGGCGTTCATTTTTGGAGTATCAAAATACAGGGTGATTACAAAAGAATAATCTCAAACTTAGAGTTGCAATTACAAAACTATAGAATTTGCAGCCTTTTCGGATAAATTAAATTAAAAATAATGCTTTAAAGTGCACAAAAGTATTGATAATCATTGTGAAAAACACCAGAAAGGTGAACGATATCCTGTGGTAAGATACGGTAGATTGGTCGCAGAGTAGATGACGATTTTGTTCTTAATCAGTATCTCCCCAAGAAGCTCCTGTGACGTCTGTCCTTCATTACCCACACAGCTCTTGTACCATATCTCAATCTAATATATCGGTCAAAAATTCTTAAAATGCAATTGAAGTCACGCAAGAGCAAAACAGAATTCTTTATTATCACAGTAGAATATCTATTATCCTATATATCAGGAGAATCCCCATCTAACTGTGGCCGCGATAGCCTAGTGGTCATGGTCGCGGCTAGTGGTTTTCGTCTAGTCGTAGGTTCGAATCTTGATGCCACAAAAGACTCGCAGAATAGCTGGGGCAGATGCATGTCAAATCTGTGGAGGCTCAAAGTCCTCTCATTAGCGTGATGTGGAAGTTCGGATAGGAAGGTGCCAATTCAGGTATAATCTTCGTTACTTGACCGTGGTTCAAAGTTACTAGGTCCATCACGTGTAGCTTCTAGTGCGACGTTAATAAAACGGGAATAATTACAACCATCAAAACTGTAACACAGAACATGCTGAAAAAAATGTAGGAGGACTCGATTGTCGACTGGATATTGCTAATGTTTTTGGTGGTGGTGGTCATATTAAATATTTATAATTTTATAAGTTTTTAAAATATTTTTTTAAAATTTACTTTGTCTAAAAAAGGTTGTAAATTTTTAATTTACCTCTTTACTAATACATCTTCAAATCTGGTTGATTGCATTAAATTTCTGACATTGAGTCTTCATGGGACATAGTGTACCAAACTCCAAGGTGAACATATTACCAGTTTTGCAATTAAACTAATTTAAAAAATCAAGCTCAGCATAGATAGTGAAATGAAATTTAATAAATATGTATGTACTGAGTAGAAAAACATTTTTGTTAAAAAGAAGTAGAAGATATTTGGTTGAGGTTGTTCTTAACCCAAGTCAATTAAAGATAGTGTAAATGATTTAAAATGTTTGAACCTTTTAGAGTTAAGAGCAGAGCATTGAAAAATTAAAATGCGTAGCACAGTCAGGCAATGGTTACACATAAGGGTATCCCCCACCGGAAGGAGATGTTTGTATTTAAGTCTTGTGTGTCCGTTTCGTGAACGTGTTAAAATTACTTCCTGTCTTCTATATGGAAATGATTTCCAATGAGAGTTGATTGGTTTAAAATTATTTAGCTTATTATTTATTTCGAGATTCTATTAATCCTGCGAATGACCGTGAATAGCTGATTTAATGCATTTAATGTTATTGCAATATGGAATGATATAAGAGATTTCACCGGCTATGGATTTAGCAGCTCTGTCTACTATTTCGTTACCCTAGATACCAATATTAGAGGGTTTCCACCCAAAAAAAAAAACATTTGAATGTTATCTGATTTGAAGTTTGGAATTTTTTTAAGTTTCAATGATCAATGGGTGTGAAGAATTACTTCAAATTTTGGATGCTCTTTTGTAAGCACCCTGCATTATGAATAAGTTATTTCAAAATACTCCTGTTTAATAATTTACATCAGTGACTTATGTACGCTGAGACAGGTAATTTATTTAATTAAGAGTTTTCAGATATAGAAAAGTAATTTCTAATTTATACTAGTTATACGAAACATAATTGTGTCTCGCCGTGAAAGCGTAATACATAAATTTATCATACCATATAGGCTAACTTACCATCACTATTATGTATAGTGGTTGAGTAATATCTATAAATATTATAAAATGAATTCAAATGCATAATTCCGTGTAATTTTAAGATATGATTTTCTAGTTTTTCCTGGAACTTTCTTGGAGATCATTTTTAATCTGTATGATGAATGGATTGATTTCGTCTAAATCCACATGTCTATATTAATTATTTTTGAGAAAAAATTCTTGATGTTTTGAACATAATTTTTTTTATTTGAGAAGAGTAATTAATAAAATATATTTTCGCAAAATATTTTTTAAAGAAAAATAACTTGGATGAAATGTTTATAATTATTATTTCTTTCGAAGAGCCACAAAGTGAAGTCATTCAATGAAATATTAAAAATCATCTGTATTTGGGAACTACGACTTTTCTTCTTAACCATTTTTTAAATTCATTTACAATTCTTTGGAATAATTTTTTTTTATAATTCATTGAAAATCAAACAAACGTTCTCATTCGAATTTTTTATTAATACAATCATATTTTTTATATATTGATAACAGATCAGACCAGTTATTAGAGGATTGCATTTTAAAATTAAGTGCTTATAAACATACTAAAATAATTAAATCTGTAATGATTTGAGGATTTAAAGTTATGTTTTGGGCAGGTTTGAGATGATACAATTCCAAAAAGTTTCCTGGAAAAAAAAAGCATAATGTTTTTTTAATTATTAATTTGCTTCGGTTTTCTCCCACAAGTCGAAACCAACAACGATAGGGAAAAAAGCGCCTTATAATTGGTTCGGGAGGAAATTTTTTCCCTCCCAGCTATCTAAAACGCTGAATTGGAGTTTTAATGCTGGCCCACAGATGCCCAGTTCTAACTTCCCTCACTCCTTCCTAATCAGCTAAGATCACCAGACCCGTCTCCGAAGTAATGACCCAAATTTCGATCATTAGATGACAGTGCATTCCAGCCAAGTAAAACGATTGAATAATATCCCTATTTTAAAATTTCCTTAGAGGTTCTAACTAAACAGCGAGAAATGACAAGCAAACGGATACGGCGCAAGTGTCAAAAAGACCCGTCATCTCAACCAAAGACTACCGATGACGTTAAAGGAAAATATTCCAAATAACACTCACTACAACAAAGAATATGTATATTAAATGCAGTTATGGTCAGAAAAACAGCTTTAACTCAACATCTTTCAGAACGTTTTTCAACTGTAAACTTACCTATCTCCTTTCGAAGGAGCTTGTGACAGCCCTCTTTCACAAGTCGAAACTAACAACGACCTGAGTAAAAACGCCTAACTTTTGTTTGCCATGTAGGGAATTTTTTTTAGCTCAGTTATCAAAAATGCAGCCTAAGGTATATCTGCTGACCCGCAGACACCTAGTTCAAATATCACTAATTAGTTCAAAAACAACTATCAAAAATTAATATTTAATTTTAAACAAATTTTATTTGGATACGGAGTGAAATAGAAATATAGTGTGGCTTGAATTTCACGCAAACTTACGTGAATCATGATTAGAATAAAATAATTAAAGTCAGTAAATTTTATGTACGATATTTAAATTAATTTATAGTCAGATCTCAAAAGAAGATATTTAAACGATTTATTTTTGGATTCAAGTATTAATTCTTAAATTAAACAAAAAAAAAAAAAAAAATACGCTGAAATGAATCTTTTTTTGATCAAAATATTCACGCATATATTAATTTAGTTGAATTGGACAGCCTTTTTAATTTTAAATGCGTGAAAATTTTATCTAATATAAATGCATTGAGATCAGAAGGACAATTTAAACAATTTTAAATTTTGTAAAATTTATGAGACATAACAGTTATCATTCTATGGAAAATCTTTAACTGATAATTATTTGAGATTTCTACAAATAGTTTTTTAGTTAGAAAATTTCAATGAAATATTTAATTTTTTGGTAACTTAAAAGTCTTTTAAAAATTAGAGATATACCAGTAACACAATCCAGTAATGTAATATATAACTTAATTCCCCCCCCCCATTTAGATTTTCCCCCACTTCTGATGATTTCTCGATATTTATAAGCATAAATTTTTTGTTTAAAAATATTTGAAATAGCTGATAGAATTAAATTATTTAGCTTTAAAACTGAAGCCAATACAAAAAAAAAAAAAAAAAAAAAAAAAGCAATATCGAAGAATTTGTTATTGTAAATCCAATTTTTTACGTTTCACTCTTTCGAAAGATTCTTTTAAACATTTTATAGATTATATAATGAACTAATTTTTCCAGCTGTTTTAACAGCATTCAGCCGCAAAATATATAATTTTTTTTAAGAAACCGATATACTATATCTGTACACACATAGAATAAGATAAATACATATTTTGTACTTCATTATTATGCATTTTTAATAAGAAGTGAGTTTAAAAAATATTTTTAACGTAATGTATTCATTATGATTCGGAACTGTATTTTTCAAAGAACTATAACAAAAGATCAAAATTTTGAAGATGATTATAGTACACAATATCTTTTTTGCATACATATATATTATATAAAAATACATAAAATACTCCTACACAATGAATAAAGATTACATAATAACATAATATATATAGAAATTTTGCATAGCTGAGAATAAAATGGAATATTCGCGAAACTGTTGCAAAATGTTTTTTTATTTAATAAATTGCGAAAGAAACGTTCAAGATTTGATTACTTACATTGAAATCAAAAGCCGAATGATTCGTCGTATAATGTTTCAAATTATTAAAAATGCTTCTCTGTGTACATTACTGTATATATATATATATATAATAAAATATTTGAAGGCCCATTCAGGTGTGTGATATTCAGTAACTTGTAAATTAAATGTCAGATATTTTACCCACTTTTTTTCTCGATTGAAATCTCTGAAACTGTAATTTAAAACATTTGATTAATCATGTAAAAGGTCACATTCAGTAAACTTTAAATAAAATGTCAAAAACTTTTAGATACATTTCTCGTGTACATGATATATTCATTTCACAGATGAAATATTCAGAAAACTATAAAAATGCCAAAAGAATAAAAATATCCTTTTTGTATTTAATATCTTAATTTATAAGATTAAATATTTGCTCTTCTATTTTAAGGTATTATATTCAGATATTTGTACACGAAATGTCACATAATTAAGCGTTTTTTTTTGCAATTGTAATATCCTCAACGTGAATTTGAAAATCTGTGTTTAATCATACAAATATATATTATCAAGAGAATTATACGCAAGAATCCTATAATTATTAAATACACATCTCGAAAATAACATCTTCATTTTACAAATGATATATTCAGAAAACTATAAAAATATGTTATGAATAAAAAACTTTTTTGTTTAAATGTGTGTTAATGTAGCTGTGTCGTATTACATATTTCATAGAATTAAAATATTTTTTCTGTGTGCAATATCTTCAATTCTAAAATAAATTGTTTATATGTCCTTTCAAAGGTGTAATATTCAGAAATCTGTGCACGAGATGCCAAATTGTTAAGCAACTTTTTTCAATTGTTATATCCTCAACTCTAATTTAAAATCTTCGCTTAGTAATGCAAATATGTAATATTCAGAGGAATAAATTAAATATCAAAAACTATATTAGATACATTTCATGGACGAAATATTCAGAGAACAATAAAAAATATTTAACTAATTAAAAAATTTCTTGTTCGTAATATCTTTATTTATTAATAAAATTTTTATAACCATTCAAAGTTGTAATATTCAGAGAAAAAATGGCTTAACTATTTGACGAGATGTCAAACTGCTTAGCCATTTTTTTTATTTTAATATGCCCGATTCTAATTTAAAAATCTTTGCATACTGAATATTATAACATATACAAATATGAAATATTCAGAGAACTGTAAATAATGTATATCAAAAATATTTATTTACATTTCTTGTATGTGTAATATCTTCTTTTTACAGAGATGAAATATTCAGAGAGCTATGAAAATTTCAAAGGAATAAAAAAAGTCGTGTACGTAATACCTTTCATTTCTAACATAACATATTTTCATAATCATTCAAAAATGCAATATTCAGAGAACTGTAACGGATCGTCGTGTATTTTTAATACCGGAACAAATGAAAAACTTTTGTGCAAAATTCCTTTGCCTAAATTTAGCGCTGAACAACCCTAGGCACGTCAATTCGAACATTTTAAATCTTATAATTCCTCAAGCATCGTAAGAAAGAAAATTTAAATCCCTTTGATCAAAATGACAGAATAAGACTTTCATTTTCTCTAACAACAACAACAACTAAGTCCAATAAAAAGACTCGTGTCATATTTTCCAGGTACGTGATCATTTTTTTTTTCTTTTTGCATCTGGTGATAAGAAATTCGAATTCTGTTGTTCCCCAAGAAGATTTTAAGCATGACATGTTTTTCTGGAAAAAGACGCAAAATGAACTTGTTTACGTATACTTACCGCCAGAAAGATTTATTTTGAATTTTTTCCCTTGTTTCTCTCAACCATATTACTTACGCTTGCATAATACACGTTGGGAGGTTTAGTTGAGGAAGAAAGAACAAAAATAAGTTAAAAAAAAGGAAAACAAAACAAAAGAACTAGGTTACTTTCTTATGGGATTAGCTACGCGCTTTACCTTAAATTACGCGAGATGTTTTACTTTAATATGAAAAGGAAATGCGGAATTTCTTGTTTAGAATGCATCTAATTCTCTTTTATTTATTTTTTTTTTTTTAAAAAAAAACATGTTTGGAAACAGATATAAGAATGCATATCTTTTCATTATTCTTTTTCAGGAGGTTAAAATTATAACAATAATTTACACAAAAAACAAAACAAAAAAGAAAAAAATCCGGAAATATATCATAAAATGTGGTTGAGAATATCTAAGGTAACTGAGACCTTCAAATACTTCAAATTACATAATTTTTAAAATTTGGCTGTTGAAAAGTAAGAGATACTTTGCTAATTCCATGTGTGTGGCTATGTTGCGCTAGCTAAAGGGGTAACTGTTATCTAGATGTTTGAAAAATGGAAATAAAGATAAATACATTGGCAAGAAAAAGCTAACAATTGCTAATTCCACAGATTTATTATATATGAGAATTTGATGGATGGAAAACTGGGTTAATATGTGAAATTAAGGTTTATAACGCAAGAACCAGCTAGGAATTTTTATATTTGTTTTATTAACGACACACTATGAAGCAACACGAGATATATTGGCAACGGACCTCATAATTCTGAACCTCATTCAAATGACAATGATTTATCAATCCCCCTACATGGAGGGTCTTTAGGGGCATCAGGACTCGAACTTACAACTCGACGAAAACAAACGCCGTACTCGACCACGACTACTAGGCTACCGTGACCAGTGTTCAAGAGCCAAATTTCGCTGCACAGCGTCAAAAAATGTGTATCTGTGATCTAAACGTTAGAAGAAAAAAATGTAGGAAATTGAATTAAAAAAAACATGTCCCGCCACAGACCCACCTCCCCCTGCATTTACATTTTTCTCAATATGTGACTTTTTAGGATTCTGGAACAATTTTCTCAAACTGCTCTATCCATATAGCTTATATTTTCTACATTATTAAGTTAGATTATATCCTCTCTTTATATAGTTGAACTCAATTATGTTTCTAATAAATACAAATTTTAGGTATTGCACTATATTTATATAAAAATTACAGGAAATAAGAATCAGAAAATTAAGAAATTTTTTAAAAATATGCGAAATTGAAATTATGATAAAATTATATTCAGTGTATAGAATGTTACTTTATAAATGCTCTACATATTTTTCAAGTTATACATACAGTGTATTTTATGCAAGATATACCCAAAGATAAGTACACTAGTTACAAATGTAAATACAGCTGTTAGTTGTATTAATCTCAAAGATATAATACATAAGTGTTTAAATATCTCAATGTTGAAGTATGATCTCTCGTACATTTAATTTAAAAAGGTGAGGATTATTTAAACTTGACATAAAATAAGCTTATTTATCCTTGTTGAAGATATCTTTCTCCATCAAATTAATCATTTATTGCTATTTCTCTCTCTCTCTTGCAATATTTACTAACATAAATCTTTTTTCACCCTTCATAATTATTCAATAATTGTAATGCGCGAAGTACAAAGATGTGACAGTGAAAATGAAACATATAATACAGCGAGTTATAAATATCTTTGTCATTATATAATTTATGTTCTTTTCAAAATCTCAAATGAAAAATATAAGCGCAGTTCGATGTATTTTGTCAAATGTGTGTTTACGTTTGATTTGGTATTGGTGTCTAAAAATTAATAATTGGTAATTATGTGGATAAAAGAGGAAATATAAATCACTTAGAATAATGGGTGGAATATATATGCGAGCGTTAAACGGTTAAAATAAGGAAACGGCGAGAAGATACAATTATAATCACTTTTATTATCCAAAGAATTTATTTGAGAGAAAATTGACCATAAGAGTCGCTCACATTTTAATGAAATGCAAATCAAATGAAAAGCTGATGCAGTTTTAATAAGATACGTATCCACCTTTAATAGCTATGCACAGTGCAAAATAATTTTCCATACTTGCTACGACATTGTGGAGCAGTTGTGGATTCAAAGAGTTCCAAAGGTCAAGAATAACTCTTGGCGGGTGTAGAAGAGCTACAAGTTGTCTCCCAAGCATATCCTACACACGCTCGATAGGATTCAGATCAAGTGAGTGAGCAAACCATGACCATGCGTTGGATACTTTCCGTTTCAAGGAAGTAATCTATCAAGCTCGCTTTTTGAAAAGGCGGATTATCATCCATAAATATGAAGTCAAGACCGTCAACATCTCAAAACAGTTGAATATAGGTCTCAAGAACTTTATTTCTGTTTCCTTTAGCAATCAAAAGTATGGAGGACCATTCAGTCATTAAGCATCATACCTGTTCACATCATGATTCCCCTTGAAAGAAAACAATGTTTTTCCAGGATGTTTCCCAGGTGTAATCGAGATCCACATTTTCGCCATATCATTAGCCGATGAGAATCAGTATTGAGACTAAAGCGAGATTCATCACTGCACATCACATTAACCCAATGTTCCAAACTCCATCTGTTACCATCTCCAGTTAATATGAGCGGGCTAATGCGTAGATGTGAGGGAAATGTAAACGGCTGATCATCTGCATGATCAGCCGTTTTACAGGAGATTTAATCATGTTAGCATGGGGGCTAACATGATTAAATCTCCTGTGAATGGTTTGTCTGGAAACTCGCACTCCTTTGGCGCTGAACCCAAATCACTGGCACAACTCTTCCTCTGATGTCACCAGGTATTGCCAAATATGTCTTGGCGAATAGTTGCGACTCTTGGTCGACCTGCTCCTGGTCGTAGGTTTACATTTCCCGTACTTTGAAACCTCTGTCCAGTTTATTCCACCTTTTGCAATTGAATTTGCGTGCAAAAACAAGATGTATAACAGATAACTAATATAAATATACGATTATAACATCTCCTTCATATTACCACGAAGGATACAAAATGTGTGCATTTAAGTACATCATAGGCCCTGACACACAGTCAAATAATTTCAGAATACAGCAAAAGGATTTAAGAATCAGGATCCGTTGGATTAATACCCAAACAGTAGACAGCGGTGCCCAATCTCATCTACGAGATATGGTCACCGATTGGAGTTGCAATCCCATTGCATAACTTTGATTTATAATGTATAGAAATTTTTTTAATGATACAGTAACAAGTCAATTGAAAAGTCCCCGGCCTGACACACAGATGGCACTACTAGAATTAAATCCATATGTTTTTAGTTAGCCCTAACCCTCAAAAGATGCGTGCATAAATTTGACAGCTGTCGGATCATTAGTTTGTGAATTATAACATTTTGAGTGAAGCAACTTTTGTTATTGTGAAAAAAATGGATAAAAAGGAATTTTGCGTGTTGATAAAATATTGCTTTTTGAAGGGAAAAAATACAGTTGAAGCAAAAACTTGGCTTGATGTCGAATTTCTGGACACTGCCCTAGGAAAATCAACCATCAAGGATTGGTATGCTAAGTTTATACGTGGTGAAATAAGCACCGAAGACGGTGAACGCAGTGGACGCCCAAAAGAGGTTGTTATCGAAGAAAACATTAAAAAAATCCACAAAATGATTTTGAATGACCGTCAATTGAAATTGAATGAAATAGCAGACACTCTAAAGATATCAACTGAACGTGTACATCATATCATTCATGAATATTTGGATATGAGAAAGCTCTGTGCAAAGTGGGTGCCGCGCGAGCTCACTTTTGATCAAAACCAACGACGAGTTGATGATTCGGAGCAGTGTTGGAAGATGATCAAGCGTAATAAACCCGAGTTTTTTCGTCTATATGTGACAATGGATGAAACATGGCTCCATCATTTCACTCCGAAGTTCAATCGACAGTCATCCGAGTGGACTGCACACGATGAACCCGCTCCAAAGCGTGGGAAAACGCAACAGTCGGCTGGCAAGGTTATGGCGTTTGTATTTTGGGATGCGCATGGAATAATTTTCATCGACTACCTTGAAAAAGGAAGAACCATCAACAGCGACTATTACATAACGTTATTCGACCGTTTGAAGGACGAAATCGCCGAAAAACGGCCGCATTTGAAGAAAGTGCTGCTTCACCAAGACAATGCACCGTGTAACAAGTCAGTGAAAACAATGGCAAAAATCCATGAATTGGGCTTCGAATTGCTTCCTCATCCACCGTATTCTCCTGATCTGGCCCCCAGCGACTATTTCCTGTTCTCAGATCTCAAAAGAATGCGAAAAAAGTTTCGTCGAATGAAGAGGTAATCGTCGAAACTGAGGCCTATTTTGAAGCAAAGGACAAATCGTACTACAAAAATGGTATCGAAAAGTTGGAGGGTCACTATAATCAGTGTATCACCCTTGAAGGGAATTATGTAGAATAAAAAAAACTAATTTTGCCAAAAAAATGTGTTTTACTATGGTAGGCCGGGGACTTTTCAATTGACCAGTTAGAACGATAATTTTGTACTACTTTCAAATTGAGGGATTAAAAGATATTCTTTAGTTTTAAGTAAAAAACGCGAAAGGATCAGCAGCGCAGAAAAAATCATAAAGAGGATTTCTGGCAAAGGACCACTTAACTTGTAACCTGATCACGTGGTGAGGACATTATCTGAACTGGCATCTCACTCTTCAAATTTCCTCACTACGCCCATATTATAATTTTGAGTTCCATTAGATTTCCCATGCATCGGCCCTGCTACAAGACAAGTGTTTAGTGTAATCAGCACTCGAAAAAAATAGTACTGGACATGAATTCGCGACCAAGACTACTCAATTATCATAGTTGGCACACCACGCCGACTGAAGAGGTGGTCAATTCCATTCATCTTTTATTGATTCTTAAAAGGAATTTAGGACTTGACAATGAGACTCCAATTTGGAAAATGGACAATTTGTACACATTCGACCATGAAACTTACTTGCTAAGAATAACATTAGGTGGCCGCGGTAGCCTATTGGTCATGGCTTCGGATTCGTGACCGGCTGTTTTCGTTCAGTCGGGGGTTCGATCCTTGGCCGCTAAAGACCACCCGTGTAACTGGGGCTGATGCAAGTTAAATCTGTCGGGGCCCAAAGTCCTCCCCAGTTGACGTGGTGTGGAAGTTAAGAGGGGAGGTGCCAGCTCGGGTGTCGTCCTCGTCACTTGACCGAGGTTCAAAATTGTGAGGTCCGTCGCCAATAGTCCTCGTATTGCTTCTAGTGCAACGTTAATAAAAACTAAAGTAAGAATAACATTAGATTCTAAATCAGAAAACTATAATTTTCAAGATGTTAAAAAATAATATATTTCTATATTTAACCATTATGTGGACAGGTGAATCTAAAGTAAGAAAATATTCTATTTTGACAAAAATATACTAGCTTATTCGTCGAAAAGAAAATGGAATTTCTGGAATATAAACAAAAATTACTTTCCATGGGTAGTTATCTGCATTCTCTGATGCCAACTATTCATTAGAATCAATATTTGGTGTGAAAAAACAATTACACTTAACTTAATAAGACCAGAAATATGAAGTTACTTTAATTAAATACTTTTATTTAATTGCTATAAATTAATGAACATGTTCATAAAAAAGGCCAGATAACACACTGTCACAAGTGAAAAATAAGAGAAAAGAACCCATTAGTTCTCCATTGGTCTTCATCAGAGTTACTTTGATAGCCTAAATGTTAGTTTGTAATTGAAGTCTTTGGATCAGAGGCTATTTCTTTGTGAATGCCCATCCCAGCATTCTATTTCAACATGATGACGCTCGAGCTCATATCGCTGTCATCTCAGGAGCTTACCTCGCAGTCATAGACAGTATGCCATGGCCAGCAGCATCACCAGACATGTCACTTTTAAACTTATGGATGTTATTTGCATTTCTATTAAAATTCCACTATTACCACAAAATGTGCAAGTTCTATATGTTTTATTTCAATTTGGGATGAGTTGAGTCAAGACATCATTAAAAGTTGAAAAGACTCCATGACTCAATATGTGGCAAAAATCATTAGAAATAACGGTGGCCTAACATCCCATTAATTGTCATAATGATTTTGCATTTTGTCAAATAAATTTTCTCATACCCATGTTTTTAATTATTTTTTGAGATGTTTATGAGTACTAACTTACTTTCAAATATAATTTCAAGTTGACTATTCGATCTAGGTGCAATTTTTAATTTGACGATGAGTGTACAATCAATTGTTTTATTACATGGTAGATACGTTCCTCAGAAAACCGTGCAAAAAAAAATCGTGTAAAAATACAAGCGACGTATGGAAAATTTGGGGATATGCTCCACAACTTAAAAAATCGTGTAAGATGAAAAAACTCTAAATATTTTCCCAAAAATCCTTGCAAAAAAAGCTACATTGAAATCCATAATACATATTTATAACACAAAAGCAATTCATTTTTATTTAAAAAAAATTTAAATTAGTGTAAATTGAAAATTAAGTCTATAAGTACGTACAACATATAAGAATTCAAATTGAAATTAGGAATAAAAATACTAACTAAAATAACTTTTGATCGCTACTTGATAACAAGAGTGCACGTTTATTACAAATTGGATCAAAAATGCTATCAGTAGATGTGTGAGATATGTCTAGCACAACAGTCGGCTTTGATTCAAATGAAGAATTTCGTGCCATAATAACGGCCTCTGTTGGTTTTTTTTTATTGTTATAAAGTCTGTTATTAGCGGCTTCTTTTGGTTTCTCAAGTTACTTATATAATTCTTGATATCTTGCTTCACAAAACCTAAGATTACGTCAAAATTTTAATGCACGCTCAATGTCAGGATCATGAATAAGAAAATGTTCCATATTTGTAGCAAATTTCAAACCCTCGCGAATTAAATCAGCTGTTAATGGCTGAACTTCATCTTAGACTTCGTTATTATCGACTTCTTTATTATCATAAACTGCCATAAATTCGATCAAATCATCCTCAATCAAAGAGCTTTTCTAGCATCAATTCTTCGATGTGAGCCGTTTGCATGTTGTTAAAATCTTCGCCACCAATTGCATTTGATAGAGTTATAATTTAAGATGACACAGCTGAATTTTGTGCTACAAAACTTCCACTTTTAACGCATGCTGGCAAGACCTTTTTCCAGTAACCATTTATGGTCGATTGGCGCAACTGTTTAACGGCAAAAGAAGCATGTGTAATACAATCCATAATCGTAAGCTTTCTCCATGCTTCCACAACACTCAAATTTCTTTCTTCCTCTGAGTCTAAAATATATTTAAACGCTTGCTTTATGCAATATATTTTAAATACTGCTATAATACTCTGATCGAGCGGCTAAATCAAAGAGGTGGAAAAAATAGTGTTTTAATATATGGAAAAAATTGGGGGGATTCGAGCAAGTACAAAAAGTTCGTGTAAAAATATATTGGTGAACTGCGTTATTTCAAAATCCTGTAAAAACAGACCGTGTAAGAAAGAGCTGGATGTAAATACATATGCTATCTTTTCAATGATATCTCGGGTAAGGTATGCTGCTTCGTAGGGTAGTGGACCCATAAGCGAAGGGTGGTAAATTCAGGTCTCATACTTCGAAAGACCGTTGAGTAGAAAGGCTGATATAGGTTTAATTCGGGCTCTCGTTGGTATAACATGTAAGTTAGAAGAGTGCCTTTCCCCAGATAGAGTGTTTTCACTTGTTCGTGGCTGCAAATTGTGAGGTCCATCGCCGAAACAACCTCGTGATACTGGTTAACCACAATAAGTACATATCTCATATTGAAGTGCTATTTTCGAAATAAAATGATGTATAAGATATTATGAGTAATTTTGTTTTGGATAACTTTTCCCAAATAATTCTTTACTATAGTTATTTTACATTTTGTATAAAACGATGAAAAATGAAGTTATATTCCGCACTTTTTTCTAGGTAGTATAATCATAGCATAGAATTAGCAAATTATACTTTTGACTTGAATTTACATTTTAATTTTGAAAGAAAAATAAAAATTCAACCAATCGGATATAATCAGTTTAGATTTCAAAAACTATGAAAAAAACTTGACATTCTTCTTGAAGAAATAAAATTTTAATGAAAGAAAATAACAATTTAAAAGAAATTTCTTAAATCGTTTATAATGAAAAATGTAAACTAGGAAAATGAGAAAGAAAAGCGTGTAAAAATTTGCTGTTTTATTATCTCTTTTCCCTTCTATGAATAAATTATCTTTTTCATGAATTTTAAATTTTATTATAAAACCTTTTATGTTATGTAAAATGAAATGATAATTTTAAAAACCAGTTATCTCAAAGTAGCTTTTTTATTTACATATTTTCATCGAATAAATTAAAGTTTTTAATACATTTTAATGCATGAGTTTCATAACACAATTATTTTCATTATTTTTTAATATTTAAGAATTAATTTACTATCTAAAATTCCGCATTAAAATTATCTTTAATTTTTTTTTAATTCTTTGAAATCTATAATGGTTTAAACTCTGCCATGAATTTTATAATACTTCAAATATTTTAACTCTAAATTATTTACATCACATAATTATAATTTTATTTTATGCAGAAATGATGATTAAAGAAATGTTTTTGAAGATTTATATGTTTTTAAAGTAAATCTTTTTAATTAAAATTTAAAAAAACTTAAGAATGTGTCCACAACTTAAATAAAAAATTTTGTATTCTGTAAATAACATCATATTATTTCCTTTTGTCTGTTAATGAAAAGAAATTACTAAAGATCTTAAATAAAAAGCACAATAAATTAAATATTTGATATTTTCACAGTTTTTAAATAGTTTTATTGTATGATTATCATACTTTTCGAGTGAGTTATTGTGGAGTTTATCTCGGCGTAAGAAGGTAACTGGGCCGAAGGAAGTGTTATTGTGATCTGACCATTAAAAAAAAAAAATGAAAAAAAGAGGGAGAGAGAGAGAGAGAGAGAGAGAGACAAAAATTGGTTGAAAGACGGAGGGTCGAAAACAGAGAAGGATCGCTAAGGTATCCCGGGGACACACCACTCATGTTCACTACAAAAGGTAAACCCCATGGGAAAGAGAAAGATCATTAGGGTATCTTGGGGTCATTATTCCCACAGATTCCAAAAGAAGGTAAACTTCTGAGGACCACATTTTTGGAAGTAACTGTTATATTAATATTCTAGATATATAAATGGTTAATAAGTACGATATATGATTCGTGGAATTTCAAAATAAATAATATGATTTTTCTATAATATGATTTGATTGAAGTTTGCTTTTAATATTAGTATTGCTATTCTAGAAGAAGCAGCCAAATATATTTGAAGAATAATGTATAATCTTTTTTTTATATATGGATAAAATAAGTTTTGTGTAAAAGAATAAATTTTTGACTCAGTATTTGGAATTATCATATTGATTTATTTAATGCGCCTGTAGCCAGGAAAAGAACATTTACAAAGTACACGAACATTATATATAAATATCGAAAACAAATAAGAAATTAGAACCATATATCTTATAATACAAAGGAAAACAAACATACAATTTTTGAAAGAATTTAAAGAATCATTCGGAACAGAATCATACAAAATAAGGATCTAAAATAATAATTTTTTTTGTATAATACACAAAAGTTAGGGAGAGGGACGAATATTTTTGTGCACATTTAAGATTAAAATATATATGACTAAATGTGTAATAACTATTACAAAGTCTTTTCTTGTTTGATTATTTATAAAAATTCGTTTAAACTTTACCTTTTAAGATAAATATTACTTTAAAATAAAAGAATTTATCTTTTGTAACATTATTGTTAATTTAATGAAAGAAGGTAGTTTTTGTTGACATAAAAGAACCAGTTTATACGTAACAAAAATAAACCATCTAGCTTCTGTTTCCAGCTTTTTTTTCGTTTTTATAGCTAAGCTTTAATATTTATAGAAGGTGGGGGAGGGGAATTATTTACTAGGGGTAGCGTGCTCGAATAGAAGATGAAAGTTATCTCGACATACTCTTCTTAACTTTCAAAAGTAAATATTGTAGTTTTTATATTTTTGATCTCTGAAGAATTCCTATGTGAAAATGAAAACACACATTGAAAAGTTATACGTTATTCGGATAAAAAAAAAGAATTTGTCTGACATGAAAAATCTTTTTAAAATAGCCAAATAATCGTTTGCTAATAAAATAAAAGTAGAAACATGAATTAATGCTAGATTTACCAAACAAATCAAAACGACCGAATTTCATATTTCTTTAAGAAAATATTCAAACTTATAAAAATCTAATTTCATGAGTTTTGTGTGTGTGTGTTGAGTTTCAATAAAATAGATAAATTATATATATATATTTATCAATTCATTTTCCTCCCACTCTTTCACTCTTTTTTTTCTTTAGAGATATGCATACAATATACCTAGATATTCCATAATCAATCATATTGACTGGCCGGAAAATTTGGTTAAGTTTCTTGAGTTTTTTTTTTCCTGGAACTCTTACAGGGTATTTGAAGAAACGTACTGTAAACTAGGCAGAGAAAGAATAAGTATATAACTATTCGCTTATTTCTTTTCACTAACTTCGAGAAAGAATTTTTTCGAGAAGAGTTTTAGTAATTTGAATTGAAAAAAAAATGCAACTTCTTCCCATTCAAAATGAAGCGTGATTAGGTAAATATAGAGAAGAGAAAAATGCAGCGAATTATATTACAGATAGTGATATATAAGCGAAATGGAATTTAAAGGAAAAAAAGAAGATAGAAAATCATTGTTACATCATTCTTCAATGCCACCGCCCCCTACGAATGCTCAGAATGTTCACCCCTTTCTTTATAAGTAAAGCTGAAGTGAGTTGTGTTTCAAGATGCTGGGAGTGGCTTCTTGTATCCTTTGAGTAAATAAGGCAGTTTTCATTTTCTTTATTGTTTGAGGATTAATTTGATAAACTATTTGTTTTTTCTAAATATCCGTCCTCAGAAAAAATGTCAGGAAATGTTCATATAGAGAAACGAGGTGCCAAGACAGTCGATTGCCTGAAAAGTTTTGTTCCATGGTTTTATTACTCGTATGGCATTTTGTCATGCGAATTGTTTTCTTTGAAACTAGAACCTTGTTCCCTTGACCTGAACATTGCCTTATATTTTTTTCTATGGGGATATGTAAAGAACAAAGTTTAGAAAAATAATTCCAAATAATAAACTATCTGAAATTTTTTTTAGTATTTAAAAAATACCGGAAGTCACACAGAGCGCGGGTCTTCCGGTATCCAGAGTCTTGAAACGCGTTCCTTAAAATATGGCCAAACGAGTTCAGCTTTGCTTCTTAAAAGTGCTACGTTTTGAACATTTGCTGCAAATGTAGATTCAAATTTGTTTTATAAGTACTTTCACTATAAGTAAAAAAATAATTGTTTTTAAGTTTGTCGCTTTGTTTGATAAATGAATGAATCGCCATTTCAGGAAGTGTCAGGAAAACCGGTATAAGGAAAGGCATTGGGTAGTTTCTGTCTCTTACATATGAACTCCGGAAAGAATTTGAGTAATATCTACTATTTATGTAGAAGTGACTAACTCACATAGATGTATAATAACTAAGACATTTTTATATACCTAATTTAATTCAAAACATTCTCAGTTTGAGAAGTAAAACAAACTATCATTCAGCTTGAGTTAAGTTGAATAATTAAATAATTTAAACTAATATGATTCAATATGATTTGATAATAAATAATCCATAATGCTAGAAATTACCGAAAAACGATTGAAGGTTGTATTCAAGAAAAGTTCTCTTAAGGCTTCCGTCTGCCTGCCATTTTGATATCGCGAACGTAAAGTTAATCCTATGGAATTTCTATTTCCGTCATCGAATCCAGACTATTTTGTCTATTTGAATGCAATACAGTGCATCCGAAAGAGCAAAAAGTTTTGCGAAGGTTTCTGAAGAATGACATTTCCCCTCCGATTTGTAAAAATATTTTTATGCTTTTTTTTTTAATGATTCTTTTTGTGGAGCATTTTAGGTCTTTAAAAATATTCTAAAATAATTTTTAAAATCGAGGAGAAAATGTAATTCTCTAAAAACCATTATTGTTTGGTCTTATCGAATGCACTTTATTGCATTCAGATACATAAAATGTCAAGAGGTGGTGAGGAAAGTATTACTTTCATAGAATTAACATTGCGTTCAGGAAATCAGAATGGTCGGCAGGTGGGAAGGCTTAAGGTTTCTATCTACCAGCCATTTTGATTTTGAGAGCGTAATGTTAATCTTCTATCTCTATAGAATATCTTTTTCCCTGAAACCATAATTATTTTATTAATTTTAATGCGATAAAGTACATCCGAAAGAGCCAGTAATAATGATTTCTGCAGAGTTGCATTTTACCATGTATTATAATGATTCGTTTTGGGATCTTCCAGTCTTTAAAAAATATTTTTGAAAAACAGAAGGAAAAAGCAATTTCGCACATTAGTGTTTGCTATTTCTGATGTTCTTTATTTTATTCAAATAGATAAAACAGTAAAGTATTAAGGACTGCAGTAGAAATTCCAGAGAATTAATATTACGTTCACGAAATCAAAACAGCTGGTAGATGAGAGTCTTAATAACTATAGAGTTAGTTGATAAAAATTTCATTAGTCTACATACAGTACAATACAATAGACCCAATCTCGCTTTTGACTACTTTCAAGAACTATAAGAATAGCGATAGGAAATGCAATTCACTTCAGTTGTCTTTAAATTTACATAAATAATTTCGGAAATGAGTATGGATTCTTGAAGAAGTAAAGTCGATAGTGCCGAATAAAATTAGAGAAGAAGCAACTGAAAGTTGAAGTAAACTTTTGTTAAAGACCTTTTAGACAACTTTTGGCTGACAGATGGCGAGCATTTTAATTACTCCGCGATGTGTAAACATCCATTTCTACTAAAATTTACAAGTGTATAAGGTGTCATCGGCGTAGAAAATAATAATTCTTATTATCGAATTTGAGATCAGAACGGGTGTTGTTCTAAGCAAATAAAAGTGACTTTTAATTAGGTGTTTCGCCATTGTCAACTCTTTCCCTTCCTTTACGTCTAACTTACTAATGTAATTGCAGATCCTCAGCAGCCGAACAATCGCTAGATAGATAAAATAGTTCTTCAAACTATTTTGCAAACTCTCTGCTTAATTGATATTAACAAAAGTAAACATCGATTCAGGGAGTAAATAATCAACTAAGCTAAAGAGGAGAAATAAAAGCAAGAAGCAAAACATTCGAAAGCTAATGTTTAATTACTAATATCGAATTTGATTGATTGATCGATTGCTTATTAATGTCCCACTTCGAAGCGACACGAGGAATTGTAACGGACCTAGACATTTTAATTCTTGATCAAGTAACAAAGATGACATATGAGCTGACATTCCCTTAACAAATTTCTGCACCATGTTAATGAGAGGACTTGGAATCTAGATTGATTTAACGTGCATTAACCCCGGTCTTTAACGGCACCAATACTCGAATCTATGGCTCTACGAAAACCACACCGAGCGCGAGTTCGTGACCATGAACGGTAGGTTATGCAGTCACCGATAGAATTGATGTAACACAAGTTAAATCGGCAATAGGTAATCAAAGACTAGGGATTTAAGAAATGGTATAATTTATTCCTCTAACAGCATAAACTTATTTTCTCTCTTCTCGACTGCTTCTGCGAAGAGTATTAAATACAAAACTTGAAGGTGCAGTTCATTTTTTAGCATGTTAGCTAAAACTATATTCTTGGAATTGAATGTGGAATCAATAGAAGTAAATTAGACAGAATAAAATAACACGAAATGAAGCAATAAAAACAAGAATGAGCCGCGCAGCCAGTAAGATGAAGTTAATTTACCGAAACTAAATGAAAAAAATCGGAACTCAATCAGATAGTGTAGCAAATCTGATAAATTGAATTATAGTGAAAAATATTTTAAAAGCGATTTGAAATATGCATTGCATTTAAAAGAACCTCATTAAATTATTATTTATGGAACAAATAATACACAATTTAAGCATTATAAGTTTAAAACCTTTTGTTATTCGAGGAAACTTTTTTGAAAAATTATCAATGCAAGATTATAATCGTAATTATTATATAGTAGTGATGCGAAAATGAAGAGCCTCCCAAATTGTATCAACAGAAATTAAACTAATTATATAGACTTTTTGCGTGTTATAGGTTTCAATTTTTGGATCCTTTTGATGTAAATTAAAAGAAAAAAATCCATACAAAATTGTATAACCATTATTTTTAAGAGAGTGTAACAACCGGTTACCCCGGATGTTATCTTGTGCCATCACTAATATCTAATATTAAACAATATGACACCAATAATTACAGAACCACCAAAACCACTTTCAACATTTATTAATATATATCCACTAAGACAATAATGATATAGCTCTCCAGGTCAAGTTTATTAACACTTTAATTCAACCCACCAATAATAATCTAACAGCATCTTACCAACTGAAAGTCTGAATCTGGAACAACTGCTGAAAACACTAGGAGAATTCTCAATCCGAGTGGTTTACACTCGGACCTCAACTCTAATCCTTAAATCAGCCTTTCGATACTATAGCATTTAGATTCCACCTCCTCTCGTTACAACGCCTCTCTGATCCTCCTTCTCCTCTCCTTCTCTACTCCTTCAGATGGAGTTTATATACTTCTTAATTTAACCGCTTCACTTCATTCCTAACTGCTTTGCATATTACATTCTTCATCACGTTTCATTTTTGGTTGGGCAAAGGTTGTTTAGCGAAAGCAATCAATCTCAATTGAAAGTCCCCAAGGTTAGTGAAGAGAAACCGCGAATAGCCCAATGTCACAAAAGTAATTCAAAAAATACATATTTTTAATGAGATGACGTTGCAGAGGAAAGATGGTTTAACCAATGTGTGCTGCCAACTGTTAATCGGTCCCAAAACAAATTTGACACTGATTCATGGGTTCATTTTGATTGTTGTAGCGTCAAATTGGTCACCGTTGATGAGAAATTGGATTCATTATTAAGCACTGAAAACCAACAAAAATCAAAGCAATAGGTTGCTTCCAGTGAATATGCTTCAAAGAAGTCGAAGGAGACCTCACTGGCTGGAAAAATTATGGTAACGAGATTTTGGAGTGTGATGGGCCTTATAACCATGAACTTCTTAAAAACGAAAACACGATTAATGTACAATAGTATAGTGATTTCCTTGTTCCCATTTCCTATACCTAACATTGAGACGTGTTTCCTTCATTATTTAGTTCAACAGCCACTTTAAAGCCTAATTAAATAATAAGCTCAAAGCTCCAAATAAAGATAGACCAGAGAAAGACAACACAGTTTATTAGCCATCAACAAAGAATATCAAGATATGACTCTTTCTCTCTCTCGAATTTTTCTTAAATTTTTAAATCCTAATTTATATTCTAATAATAAATTTATCTTACCAAATCACTCATTTCGATTCCAATACTTTTCGATTATGTCACATTCGACTCCTATTATTCTAATTTGGAATCACTTCCAACTAACTTTAATACTAACGATTTATTACGATGATTCAGTCCAATCAATCAATCTTTCGTTATCTTTTATCTCACTTCTCTTTCCTTTCGATTCTTTTTCACTTATATATCACTATCTCTTACTCATTTCACTACACTTCTTATTTTCAACTAATTTACCTAATCCCGTTTCATTTTGCTTGGCAAGAGGCTGTTATTGTTTGCAATTCAAATGACCAAAATATCCCCGAAGTTAGTGAAGAAGAAATCGAAAATAGTCCAACGTCACAACGCGTGTACTTTTTGAACTAGTTTCATATATATTGCTAATACGAAAATAAAAATCTCTTCCAAAACATATATGGAGAAATTGAAACTGAAATCCTGGTTTTGTAAAAAAAACTGGATGTTTTTTTCCCAATCTTATGAGTTGGATTTCTTGTACAAACGATTTAAAAAAAGCCTTTGAAAAACGGATTTGTTTCATTCGTAAATAAAACTGGAGTTAGTAAACGAGAAAGCCATCGTAGCGTTAGGGGAAAGAATTCAAGCGCATCAGTGAACCGGAAACTCGAAATCTGGCGGCAAACCACCTAACTCTGGAAAAATAAAAGTATTCTGTTTCGATTATCCGAGTATAAAGGTCCAAATGACAGTTGGAGATGCTGTTCGGAATTAAATATAAATTCTAGCGATTTTCTGGAGAGCTCCGATAATCACGACAATTACAGTCATCCTCGAGTCGAGACATTCGATTGAATTCGAGTTTTCTCTCTTAATTCAACCGACGTTGTTAAAAGAAAACTAATAAAACTGAACTGGAAGCGTATAATTTTCCGGAAATTATTGGTTTCTAGACTCGAAAAATATCACCCGAGTTTTACTTCCGTGGAAAGATAGATGGTTCAGGACAGTTTTATTCTCTCCTCCCTTCTCGCTGAAAATTACTCTATAAATGAAGTCACTGATTCTTTTTGAATTGGAAAAATACTTAATTTTTTATGGGGGTTGTTTAAAATGACATATGGAAAATATATTCGGAATGAGGTACGATTTATTACATTTAGATAATCAATGTGAAATTTCTTGAGGATATTTAAGAAAATAATATATTCTTTCCTTTTTCATATGTGCTCACTGCGGCCTGTGGTCATGTTCGCGAATTCGCAGCTGGCATTCTTTCCGTCGAGTCGTGCGTTCGAGCCTTGAGACCACTAAAGATTCACCTTGTTGTGGGGTGTAAGCACTTTAAATATGATCGAGATCCCAAGTCCTCCCACAGGTGTGGTTTGGAAGTTTGGAGAGGGAGTTTGGTCGTGTTCGTCACTTGACTTAGGCTCAAAATTACGAGGTACGTCCCCAATAACCCTCGTGTTGCTTCTCAGAACGACGTTAGTAAACAATCCCAATCACATTTTCATATTTTGCAGTAAGTTTCAGATAGTGATTGCAGTAACCGAAAGTCACGATCTCGAATTTCACACCCGGGAAGTTGAAATCAATCCGAGAGTTCGAGTCCTGATTGCACTAGAGTTCTGTTGTGTGAAATAATGGGGGACGTTATTAAGAAATTCGTTAAAAGCATAACTGGGTCTCAAACTCCTCACGTGGTGCGGCGGGTAGTTAGAAGAGTGACATATCACTCAAGGGTTGTGTTCATCTCTTGACCAAAATTACGAAAGTAACTCTCGCAATGTTGCTGCCTTGTACTGATTCCAGACTAAAAATTCCTTCCAGATATGCTACTGTTTTCATAAATATTTTTTTTGGTGCATGATGAATAATTTGAAAAGTTTATCAATACGAGAAATATAAGGTTCGTAAAGGTGAAAATGGAAATACGAAAATATTTTCCCAAGCGATTATTAGTTGTAAAACACGGGGGGTATAATTCGAAATTGAACTTAAGTATGTAGACGATATTACAGAGAGTGAATGAACTAAAAATACTAAAAATATTCTGCATTCACAGTTAAAATGTAAACATAAACGTATATCGTAAGCAAACAGCATCTGTTGGGACGTTGATGACAATTTATAAGGTTATACAGAATTAAATTAGTTATTGGTGTATATACATATTGTCTATTACACATAATCACCAAGTGGTTAAAACAATTATTCGACAGATTCTTTCACAATGTTATGAATACCGGTTTTGAAGAAAGTATTTGGTTGCAAGCAAAAAGATTCTTCAATGCTTGCATGGACCTCATTGTTGTCTGCGAACCGACGTCCCTTTAATATTTTTTCAAAGACACAGAAACAGGAAAATGGAAAAGTGACAGATCGGAATTGTAGAAAGGATTATCAAGAAGCTCACATCGGAAGAGTTCGAGATGATCTGTGCAGTGTTTTTTGTAACATAAGGATGGGCGCTATCCAGCAACAGGAAAACACCACTTTCAAGAATCATCTTGCGATTATTGATGGCTACTTTCACATTTTATAAACTTTTGTTATATCAGTTTGAATTAACTGTACGTCCTATCTCTGACCAATTCAATAGCAAACAGCCATTCTCGTTAAAAACACAGTAGCATAACTTTGTCCGAATTAAAGAATGACATTCTTTAAGACAGGGAGAACTGAAATATCTCTATTCTATTCTCATATAATCGGTTCGACCATCGGAAAAATGACGTAATGTTTCCTTACCAGTTACATTTCGTGTAAGCAAGCAGTTTCTCTTCGCTTAATAATGCAAGCAAATGATGGAAGCAAACACCTGTTCGTAGAAATTTCTAGTTTTCAGATTGACGTTTAGCGACCTTGATGTAGAGCAAATTTTTATACAGAATAGTTTGAACACTGCTTTCACTCAAAGAGAAGATGTATGCAGCCTCCCGAATCGTTATTCAACAATTGTCTTAACAAGGGACTGTACGGCATTGTCACTTTCCTGCGGGATGACCGCATGTGCCCGACCGGGACGTGTTATATCCCTTGTATAGACAAGTCCACATTCTAACACAATCGAAACATGCTACTTCGAGACAAACACTCAATCATGCTTTCAATCTTAATTCGCCCATAAATGTCCGTTCCACAAAAACCTCTAACCCACAAAAATTGAATTGTTTCATGCTGCTCATTCTTGGAGAAATTCATGACACGCCGTTACAGGTTCTGGCACACTTCTGTTAGCAAAACGATATATATATATATATATATATATATATATATATATATATATATATAATATAGTATATTTCCGAATTGAAATTTCTTTGAAATAGCAGGAAATAAAAAGCTTATCTCTGAGAAAAATCTGGATTCAGTTGCATTGTATTCGGAAAAAAAGAACACTGTTACAAATATAATCAAGGAAGTCTCTTATTTTTTTAGTATTGGTAGCTTTGGATTTCTCATAAAGAGTATTAGAAGTCAATAAAATGTTCTGCTCCAAAAATTAAAAAAATTGAAGCCCAAGTATACACTTTATGTTTTAATTCCACCGGTATCATTAGAAATACTTATATATACATAAAAAGAAAAGCCCAACGGTGTGAGTATTTAAACGACTAAGTTTCTAACGTCATTTAAAAACGTAGAGTGGATTATATAAGTTAAAGCTGCAGTGACTTATGCGTGCGAAGGTTCGTTGTTATGAATTTGGTTTTGCTTCAGAAATAGTTTAAATTAAGTTAAGTTAAAAATAAATTAAAATAAAATAACGTGGATTCATCTCATACGCACGCACACACACATCTACCTACCTACCTATATGAATAATTTATTAATAGGAATAATTCCTTTATATTATTTCATTATATGACTATTAAGTGAATAACTCATTAAAATATTATTTTAATACAAATGAATTTATATCTTATTAAGAGTTTGAATCTTTTGTTCATATTGTTCAGAGAGAAAACTTATTAAACAGAACGATAAACAATTTAAACAAACTGAATATATTCAACAAGGAGGACTTGCAAGTAAAATTTTGGCGAATATTTACTTATATTATTTTCAAATTCTACTTTATTTGGTACATTTGTAACTACTTTAAATAAAAATTATTTAATTAAAATTAATTAAAATTATTTAATTATAATTATTTAAATAAGTTTAGAGTTTTAATGAGATACGTTCATTAATTTTGTTTCTCTTGCTTACTTTTTTCATCTTTTCTTAGGTTGAATTCTTGCATTGATTTGGAGTTTCTATTTATTTTAGGGTTATTCTACTTTTTATGTTGTTATTCTCTGAAGTGAGAGGGGTTGAATCTGTAATATAAGTATAAGAACATATTTTTATGTTCCAAGCCTGAGACAACTTACAATAACTTTTTCTTCCTTTCTGAATTTAATTTCCCTATTCTTTTCTCCTGAGATAAATTTTTTTTTCTTGGATAGGCTTAGATATTTTATAACTTATTACAATTTTTCAGTTTTCCAGATTTAATTTAATTAATTTATCTATATGTTTAACATATATTCTTGAATATTATGTAATATCAAACTTTCAGCGATTTAATTACTTTTTTGCATTTGAACTTTGCACGCTTTGGAACTTAGCATTATGGATAAATATTTATTTCTAAAATTAAAATTGGTGTTTTGTATTTTTATTTTATATAACTTTATGTTTTTGTATTTTGCAATATATTTGCATTTTATTATTTTTAATTTTAATTTTGTTTTTTTTTATTAAATATACTTATAATTTATTATGAATTTATAAACATTTTAAAATTATGTCTAATTAACATTAATAATTATATTATAATTAATAATACACACACACACATAGTACAAACAAAAATATAAAAGTAAAAACTGTATTTCACGAAGGTATATTGGAATAAAAATTACATTTTTGACGTTTTTTAAGCAAACAACGTTAAAATAAATATATATTATTTTGTATGAATTTTTTTATATAATTTTACTGCAATCTACTAAATAGAAATCTTGATGAAATATTTGGTTCGAATTTCTACAATTTCTATTGTAATTTTGTTCGGCGCTCGAAATTAATAAATACACTTTCTAAATTTCTCTGCTTCATACCTATTTTAGTATTTCAAGAATCTAATCGAGTCTTTTGTAGATTTAACGAAGATCGAGGCTTCACAGTCAGATTATAGTCAAAACAAAGTGAAACCGCTTATGACTAAACCTGATCGAATCATTAGTTTTATATATGAGTTTGAAAAGTAATGACACCATGTCAAAAATTTTTGAGTTTGTTACCCAATTTTCACAATTTTTGTTGTACTTGAAAACTACATGCATCCTTTACCTATTGTATTATTCATTTTTATGTCTTTGCACTGACTTGCGCCAACGCTTGACTAGTCTCTCAAATCCATCGGAAAAGAATTCCGATGTTTGTTGTCGATACTGGGATTTTAATGGCAGTTATCACTAGTGACGTTGGGCTACTCGCATTTTTTTCTTCACTAACCTAGGAGACGTTTGGTAATTTGAATCGTATAAAATAACAACTTTTTGCCAATCAAAATGAAACGTGATTATGTAAATTAGATGAAGATAAGAATCGTAAGGAATTGAATTTGAGATAGTGATATATAAGGGAAATTGAGTTGAAGGAAAAGAGAAGGGAGATAGATGATAACGATAACCGGAAAGATATTTACAAATTAGATTGAATCATCGTAATTAATCGTTTGTTTAGAAATTAGTTAGAAAAGACTTCTAGTTAGAGCAACAGGAGTTGAACTTGTTATATATAAGAAGCGTTTGAATCGGAACGAGTGATTAGGTAGGCTAATACCTCATTATTTGAATATAAACTAGGATTGACTGAGCTAAGAGAGATTCGAGAGAGAAAGAGATCTTGCATATTTTGTGTTGATAGATAATGGATTGTGCAGACTTGTTCTAACGTATCTTCAATTAGAATTTTGAACTTACTGGTCATTGAAGATGGCTGCTAAGTTTAAAAACGAAAGGCATTTTTTTTTAAGCTGGGGAGATCTGAACTCTGAATTTTTCTCTTGCACGGATAATACTACATATCTTTAAAGCAGGGCTGGACAAACTTTTTGAACTTTAGTATGCAATATTTCTGATTGTCTCAAATAGAAAGTCTCACTTTTATCAAAGAATTTTATCAGTACCGATATAGATTGATGCAAATATATTTATTTAAAAATCGCTTAAAATCGCAATATTTCTAGGGAAAAAAAATCTGAAATTTAACGCGATACGTGATCTTTTCTGATTTAAGCAATATTTCGATGAAGAAATGATACAGACTTTTCAAAATTTCCCAGACTTTTGATTTCTTTGTTTTATTATTAACCATCGATGAAAATCTTGCATCGGAAAGATATGACGTGGAAAAGAATAATAATGAGTTCAGTACTTGTTTTTTTGCTCGACCATGGTATTCATTTGTAACACACATTCAAAATGATTCCGATTTGATTCATCCCTGATAATCATTAAAAAAAAGTGTTTAATTCTTCTATATTACTTGGTATAACATAAGGCATCATTTTTCACAGCAATTAGTGTGTATTAAGTTTACGATACCGAGTATATTATGTCCACCGAATAGATCTAACTGTTTGTGAAATGATAGAAAATAATATATTTTACGTACGTTTAATAATTTTTATCGTACAAAGTAATTTCCGTCGTTACTTACGACTTCATTATCTAGTGATGATAATTTATAAATACCATTTTTGAAAATCAGTTTGCCTTTAAATGCCCGCATTAGTTTTCAATTTTTTTCCTTCAAAACTTTTGCGGGGAGTGAAACAGACGATAATCGGTGGGTACTAGATCTGAGGAACATGGTGGGTGTAACAGAATTTCCCAACCTAGTTCCGGTATTTTTGAACGATTCATCAAAATGTTACATGGCTTGGTATTGTCATTGTGATTGTTTATTAACGTCGCATTAAGAAGAAATACGAAGGCCATCGACCTCGAAATTTTGAACATCGCTGAAGTGACGAGGACGACACCTAATTGGTATCTCACTCTCCAGACTTCTACAACACGCCAACATAAGAATTGGAACCTGACCAGATTTAATGTTCTTCAGCTCCACTACACTGTTGGTCTTCAATGGATTCAGGGCTCAAATCTCCGACTCGACAGAAACAAACGTTGTCCGCGAATCCACAACCATGACCACCAGGCAACTGCGGCCACATTGGTATTGTCATAAAGCAGTATGATGCTTGATGATATATTTCTTTTGAATATGGCTGGCCTCTTTTCTTTCAGTGCTTTGCGTAAATTATCCGTTTGCTGATAGTATTTTTTCGAAATGAGTTTTTGGTTGGGTTTGAAAAGATCGTATAATTTTTACTTGAATGTCTTACCCTTCACACAGCATTATCTTATTCAGGATTAATCTCGACTTAGAGGTGGAAGGGTCAAGTTATCCAGGCTCTCAGTATGTCCTTTTCCTAACAATGCTTTCACAGGTTATTCACTTTTCGTTACCAGTTATTCTGTCCAAATTAGATTCCTTTTCCTTCCGAGTTAGCAGATATATGTGTATAACGACTCGAGTAAGACAATTTTTCTCTCTTAATTTGCGTGGCATCCATTTGGAATATGAACAGTCCAATCATAATAATGACAAAAATCATACTGTTCAATAAATATTATTAAATGTATGCAAAATATATTATTTTCTTTCTCTTCACAAATGAACAAAACTTTCCGGTATACCTAACTATCTAAAATGTTAACTGACAATCGCGTTTGCTGATTATTCTCCCAAAAAATTACTTTATATTGCATTGGTTTTCTTTTGCAACAATATTAGTTGCGTATTTTATTTTTTGCGGAACATTTGAGCGGAGCAACAATGTTGCACATACACGGATTGAGTGGGCTCTTTAATCTTTGAGAAGAGTCTCAAGGCCGGGTACTGAGGTATATATATGCCTCGTTATATCAACCTCATCTTCATTGGGTCGCCATCCTTTTCAGTTCTCAGCCCGTCAAAGATACTTGAGAAAAGAAAAGACACCCAAAAACTTTGCATAGAAAACACGTATAGTTTTGTAATGGGGTTCTCTCGCATATTTTCCCTCATTTAACCACATTGGGACTATCATATGACGTTGTTTGGTTCGAGTACCTCATCCAGAAAATGAACCATTACTTTTGAAAATTATATTAGAAATATTAAAGTATAGTAAACAAGACTGATGTAATAACATTTATTAACTGCCAAGAGTTTAATAGTTAGAGTGGTTATAGAGAATGAGAGATTAGGAAAGTTAGAACATCGAAGCTAGACGTGTGCTTTCGCTGGCAAGAAAGAAAGATATAAACTGATTCGACGTTAATGTGGTGTACTCATTTGTGAACGAACGTATTGTAGGATACAGCTTACAAGTATAGTACTGACTCGGATACGGTTGGGCAATGTGAGATAAGTAATAATTTATTGTATTAATTTTTTGGACTGGATGCGAGTTGGAATTTGTCCTATAAACTTGATAATAAGCATATTGGGTGAGTTGGTTTTTCTTAAAGGAAGAATAAATAAAGCCAAGGACTTGTGTCTGTTTATTTTTGATTGACTTCTGCTTGACTGATCTTTAATAACATGTGATGGAACAGTTAGTTAATAGAAATACAACCGGGGTCTCACAGATTTCAGGTACAACAAGAATTGTGAAAATCAGGAAGCAAGAAAAATGACCTTGCTAATTTCATTTTAACATGTGGTAACGTTTTATTTTTTTTTAAAGATTTATTCGGGTTACAAAAAGCCTTCACTTTCGATGATGAATTTAGATACTTCAATTCAATTTACTAATAATTATCAGCTTGCCGTTATACTCTATCTCCTTTCCTCCCTTTCAATTACATTTCATTCGTATATTACTAACCTCTAATTCAATTCACTGCAATTTTTATCTCGTTGAATTTCATTTTGGCTGGAAAGGAATTAGTATTTCATGCAATTCAAATAACCAGAAAATTCCCGTGGTTACTAAGAGAAAATCGTGAAAGGTCCGATGTCACAATCTGTTGAGGTGATGAAGTTCATTACAATATTCTGTTTATTAAAGTCATTAAAAAAAATTTCTAACAAGTTTCCAGAAAAATCAAGATATTTTTAAAAGTTATGCGTTCTTTTAATAATTTTCTGCATATAGAGTACGACTGTATTGCTATAAATGGTACATTTTAACAATTTTTCAAATTTACTGAATAGAAATGTTGAAATTAAAGCGTAGATTCTTATTGCGTTCTTTAATTCTCTTCGATATTCATTAATTATAAATATGCATAGGTATGTTGATGGTATATGTAACATTGAACCAATAAGAAATTCTTAAATTTTTTTTTTCTAACCAGAATGCGTCGTATCGAAAAGAACTCCCCCTGACATGATTAAAAAAGTAATTATCTATTATCATACCACAATGATAACTGCTGCGTGGTTTGAGAAAACCTTTCACGGTGATTGGGAGAAAATTAGGATCATAATTACAGAATAAAAAGGCTTAAAGAACAAAAAAAAATATCTTAGAAAAAAATCTAATTATTCCTTTTTTTTATAATCTCCGCATAAAATCTTTTCTAAGAAAAAACACGTGTAATTTTTTTTTGTTCAGTAGTTTTTAAGCATGACGTGCGGTAATCGAAATTGCTGTAATCGTGTTTCTAAATATCGCATTTTGTGGGGATCCAATTATGTTTATGCCCATTATATTCCCTAGATTTCCAATTTTTACATACTTAGAAATATATTTTATTTTGAGGGTTTAGTATTCAGTTGAAAATGTGTTTTTTTTAGTTACTAGGGTCAAATACTGAATAGTGGCCCTACATCTATAGATCTAAAATGCCTTCATTATCGTAGGTACAAACCTTTACTTCTCTACAACTTTAGTATTATATGCTCTTATGTCTTCTGCTAAATGACGAGAAGGTGCCGTATACCGCCAGCACGTCCAACTTCTGTTGATATCCAGTGGCCACTGTAGTCTATTGGTCATAGTCGTGGACTCGGGTCTACATTATTTTCGTCGAGTCCTGAAGCCACTTAAGGCCCGCAGACTGATGCACGTTAAATTTGGTTGAGGAACCATGTCCTCCCGTGGGCGTAGTATGAAAAAATTGTTGAGAGATGTGCCAACTCTGATGTCGATTTCATCTCTTGACAGAGGCTCAAAATTATGTCCGTTCCCAATAAACCTCTCGTTGCTTTTTAGTGCGACGTTAACAAACAATCACAATCTATTGATGTCCCGTAACGATCGCCTTAAATCATAGATAACCTCTTTTCTGGTGAAATGGATCCTCGTAATAGTTCTTTCATTTTGGCGAAGAGATCAAAATCACACGGAATCGTGCCAGGTGAATGTAAAGGATATTCCAACACCTCCTTCCGTCGCAACAGAATCGTGACAGCGTTCACCCTATGATGCTATGTATTATTTAGGAGGAGGATTGGATTCGAATACAACAAGTGGTGTCACTTTCACCAGCGTATTGGACGTTGATGATGTCTCTGGAATTCATAATAGTAAACAACATCAACATTCTGTCCTCGAGATACAGTGGGGTGAAGCATCACTCCACCAACGTCATATGAGACAGTAAATATACCCTTCAGTTGATACAGTTCTGCATGCACCTTTAGTGGACGTGGTGAACCAGGTTGTCTCCATTTATTGGACTGCTTTTGAAACCTGATTCGTAGGAGCCCACGTTTCATACATTGTGACGATCTGATTGATGAGACATTTGGTATGAGTTCAAAAGGTACTGTGCAAGCTCCTGACGATGCCACCGTTGCATCTCGGACAACACATGAGTATCCATCATGATGCAACCTGTTGTTACCAAGGATGTCGTGCAGAAACAGAAGCACGGTTTTTGGCATTTACCTCTCTCTCTCTCTCTCTCTCTCACCCCCTCAAAGAGAGAGAGAGAGGTATTGTTATGGCGCTTTCTCTTTCTCGCTCTGCTGTACAGCCCCCCCTCACAATACCACTCAGTACAAAATGCCTATCATAGCTCACCGTATGCCTTCGCGTAATTTTATCAGCCCAAAGGGGGTCATCACCAACTGGTGCGCGTCAGTCGAAATACTGAGGTATTGTCATCACTTTTTGTCAAGCCCAAGAACAATCATTTTAAACACTCGTGATATTTATCTCTGTATTTCTGGGACATTTCTTCCTATCCATTTTTTCACTTGAATCGCGGGTTTGAGTTCTGATGCAACTACTTAAGACGGATTGTGTAGCGAGGTTGAGGCACGTTTAATCCTCCCATTGGCGTGGTATTATATATTATCGCTCTTGTTTTCAGATAATTCACAGGATGGTACTCCACAAATAAAAAAAAACTCTATATGTTCAAGTATTTTCCTCTTGAGAGTGGGTGGTAAGAAAAATTATTACTTGCATTCTTGAGATTACAAAATACCCTTTATCTTTAAATTATGACAATCAGAAAAGTGGGGTACCGTCCTCGTCACTTTATTTTGGTTCAAAATTCGTCACCCGCAGCCTTCGTGTTGTTGCTAAGTGGGACATTAATAATCATTCAATCAGTATGATCCAATCTCTGGATCATAATTAAGCAGAATCAATAATGCTTTCAAGACCCCAGAAAGATCTATAAGCACCTATATATATTTTAAACTTAAAATGAATTTGCAAGATTGCAATATATCCTGTCTAAATACATTGTAATTTCGCGTTTAGAAAATTTAGTTCAAGATTTGATGTCATAACAATAACGTCGAGTGGAATGTAATATAATCTTATTGTATGTTAGATTTAATTGAGAAATCGAAAAATCTTCAAACGGTACAGAGGTTTTAAAGAAATGAGAAATTACCCACGTTGACTAAATTAAGGGACATATTTAATTCTGTATTATATTTCTAATACTGTAATCAATTTTACTGACAATCATGAATTAAAAAGCCCAGGAAGATATTGTTCATGTATAAATTATCGGACATATTAAAAAAAATTCTTGGCTTTCCCTGAACATGTTCTGTAATAACAAACAGTTGGGAGGAGAAATCTTGTACGGAGTCTATGGGGTACTTTGAAACATAGATGGATATTCGCTAGCTCCGTATTCACTTAATGATGTATATTATTTAAATTCCCAAGCAAAAATGACGCCTTATGCTACCAAAAGATGTTATGGGTTGACTTACACTGTTTCTATCATATGAAAGCTGAATTTCCGGACACATATTTCACTGCCAAAAAAAAGTTCGATTTTGATTTCTTTTACCTCCTTTACAGATCTTTTATACCATTTATACAGAGAAAAAGGTGGTTTGAAGAGCATAAAACAAAAGAAATGACCATAAAATAATTTGGGAAATTAAAATAAATTTACCTATTTATGAGAATTAATAGGAATTCAGTTAAAACATAAATTTAAATGGCGCATTAGTGAATATGTTGTAAGATTCGAACTTATATTTATTATTTCACTTAGTATGATTTTATTTCGGGCAATTGATTCTCCATTTGCTATTGCTAGCCCGCATTCATATCCTGAATCTAGTTTATTCAAATAAATAAAGAACGCTAAATGACCTGCATCTTATAATTAAGTTTGCTCAGCCTCTTCGAAAGTTGATGCTAATTAATTAATTTAGACTTTAGTTAACTTTATGTTAGTTTTAATTTAGGGCATTTGTTCACGTACTCTTTTGCAGAATATAAATTCTAATAAAGAAACAATTTCTCGTTTTCAAAGTTCAGAATAACTCAGTCTAATTGGGAGAGCGAAAGTTTTACTTTACTCTATTTTCATTTTTGAAGAAGTGTTTAGGCCTAGCCCAAAACATAGAAGTTATTTGGTCATCGTCTTTTTCTTTCTCACGTACTACTCACTCTTGTTACATGCATATTTAGATGAAACGCTAACAGTGTTACCTGTTGTGACGACAGAACAAGTTTGTTAAATTTAAATTCGATTTAATTTTGTACATTATTTTAAAGTTAAATTGGAACTTGTTACTAATTCTCCCTACTTATATTTAATTGTCTTCCTTTTCCTTCAAGTACAGGTTAACCATTTATTATACTCAGTGGCGTAGTAATTGGGATATATGGAGGTTGTAACTTCCCTTTATAAGGATTACTGTATTCTAAAATTTTAAAACTCTAAGACATTTTATACTGAATTTTATTTATTTTTCCTAAAATAATTAATGCACGAAATAACATTCTTTTCCTCTTCAGAATAAACAATGAAATTTGAAATTAGTTTTGATTTGAGTTACAGAGGAGGAGCCCTCCTCTCGCGTTCCGCTCGAAAAAATTCTCGATACGCCCCTGGTTATATCTCTTCAACTAATAGTTTCCAGTGTACTTGATTTAAACTAAAAGAATCTAGTTCTTGCTGTTTGTGTTAGATTTTGGTGTTTCAAAACCCCTAGACACTCAGGAGTTAACCGATGAAGTACCTTTGATCAATAATAAAATTAAAAACAAAATATTTTGTGAGTTTTATTCTAGTACTAGATGGAATGCTCTTTTTTGCACGGATGAATTTTCCTAAATAAGTAATAGTGTGTAATAAAAATCAATTTAGAGCTGAGGAACAACAAAACCACCGCTAAACTTTTCAAAAAAAAAAGAAAAAAAATCGTAATTCTACTAACAAGAACAAAAATTAATATATAAATATAACTACCTTCAAAAAAAAGCAATGATAAATAAATTGTCGGAATTGAAGGTGGATAGTGAAATTATGTGACTAATTTGCGTCACAGGTATGCGTAGAAGAGTGGAAATCTTCCTCAGTTTAGTACAAACGTACTTACTGATAATGCAAAAGAGGTTTGTATAAAAGCCATTAATGGATGTTTTTTCCATTATTTTTTTTAAAGAGAGCCGAATATTCATTCCATACACCGTATCGTTTTTGATCTATAGATTTTTAAGTGGAATGGGTTTTTTAAAAAAGTTCTTTTTGGTATTTTTCCTTCAAACATTTATCAAATTTTGATCAAATGCTTAATACGCTCGGGAAGGAAAAGAACTTTCTTTAAAAAAATTGGATCACTTAGATGGTGTCAGAATCACAATTGCACGACATTTTATTCGAGATCTAGCACACGAAGTATACACAAAAAATTGCTTCAAAGTTAAATTAAAAATAAATAAACAAACAAACGAATTGAGAGATGAACTTATCATTCAATAATTTCATCGCACCTCGTTTTGTGCGTCTGGGTGTTTCTATATCTGCGCAATGCCGTTTCACTGCACCAACTCTTCATTTTAACAATGTGCGACTTTTCGCAATTTTCTCTTCAATAACATTAGAAACTTTTTAGTAATTTGAATTGAATAAAATTTCGATTCTTCCCAATCCAAATGAAACGTAATTAGGTAAACGTTTTGGTAAGAAGGGAAATGAATTGAATTATAGATAGCGTATATAAATGAAATAGAATTGAAGGAAAATGAAGGGGGATAGATCAAAACGACTTGCTGAGAGATATTTGAATATCGGATTGAATTATGGTAATTAATTGTTTTTGTTGAAAGGGAATCTGCTATAATATAGAAATGCTTGAATCGGAACGAGTAATTTGGTACGCTGAGGCTGTATTATTAGAATATGAGTTAAGAGGGTCCTTACATTAAATCCTTGTAATCTTTTGATTTATGCGATCACGCACGCAATTTCCTAAAATGCTTATATCAACATTTCTCACTCTCTAGATTAATAGGATATTCCATTACAGCCTATTAGACTCCAAGTGAAATATCTAAAGATCCCTACATCTATTTCCATGTGATCTGTATAATCCTTAATTTAACTTTCTTGGAGAAAACAAACAGGAAAGAATTCTGACATATTTTACCAAATTACCAAAGGGAGTGTACGTGTGTCGTTCATCTCCTTTCCTTCTCAATGTATCTGCTTCCCTCTAGTGTGAACATTAATAATTTCACTATTCATTGATTTAAAATTTCCTTTTTGTGCCGTGACTGCCACAACTTATAAGTAAACAAAATATTTTAAATTCAATACTTCCAAAGCACACACGCACGCACGCACACACGCACACGCACGCACGCACACACGCACGCGCGCACACGCACACGCACGCACGCGCGCACACACGCGCACGCACACACACGCGCGCACACACGCGCACACACACACACACACACACACACATTCTGCTTTACATATGAAAAGGAGACGTAAATGAAATTTACATTTCAAGTATTCTAAATGAGAAGTTTGTAGGTGTGGCGCTACTTAAGGAAACTAGTATGCCTGGGTACAAGAAAATATTTGAGGCTCTAAATATTTTGTCAAGTAAAAAAGAATTACAAATATGAACGTATATTACTAACGCATGATTTTTGCTAATATTTTAATTATTCTAGACTAATTATAATTTTTTACAATTTCTGTTTCGATACATAATATAGTAAGCGCATCTAAGCGTTCTTTACACATGTTTGAATAAAACATAGTTTAATAGGTTGTGATGTTATACTCGGGAGTTCTCCGAAACTCCGAATCAAATAACAAAAACTAACCACTCGCATTATCAAGAATTAGTCCGAGGGAAGATTGCCGAAATCGATAGATCTACTACAATAATATTTACAATAAAATTAACTTTACATCATAGCAACAATGATTGGTTTATCGTTAATTTTTCATGTGCGAGAGTATATTATATTAGTTCTTGATCACGTTGAGCCCTCTTAGTTGCGGGACCCCCTTGCATAAGCATGGAGGCCTTGCTAATATGTATTATTCGCTTAACGTACTTGGCACGGAAATTGACATTATTAGTGTGTATGCAAATGGAAGCACATACATTTAAATCAATACATTGCAAAGGGCATTTGAACAAACATTTTCGGTAATACTGAATCACTTGAGAAGCTGACTTGTTTCTTCTTGCAGAAAACTAAAAAGATTATTTAAAACTATCAAAGTTGCGTGTGTATTCGCGTTTATTAAAAATGATTTACGAATTTTCCAGTAATTTCAATTTCATTTTCACTTATCCTTAATATTGTCACGAATATGTTTGAAAGAATTAGTTTTTCTCATAAAAACTTAATTTCTTAAAAATATTATTCATTGCTTACTTTTTGGTATTATATGTGTATATATTTAATACAATAAGCACTACCGAGTTTCGTTACTGAAATTTCTAATATGTGGGCTATGGCTTTCATTTTATCGATTATTTTAATCTATTTTTCTCTCTCTCACACACACATACACATACTGATGGCAGGTTTGAAAGTGGGCGATTGAATGAATGAAAGTAGAGGTTTATAGACGCAAGAAGTAAATCTGGTTATGTTACACCAAACAACGTGTATCTGTGATCTAGGCATAAGAAAAAAAATCGAAGGATGGTAAAAATTGGTCGACAAGAAAGAGGTTTGAAAATATAGAATTATTGCTAGAATACTCCGGAAATTAGGAGGTCCGTTGTCGCCAATAGTCCTCTTGTTGCATATCAGTGTGTTGTTAATAAACAATCACAATTACATCACAGAATATTCCAGGGATGCGTCACCCGTGTCTAACAAAGACAGTAAAACTCATGGGAAGGGAAAAGATCTCTAAGGTACTTCGGAATTATGACGCCATTATTTACCAAACGTAAGTAAGCCCTTGAGAGAGATCTGAAATTACCGCCCGATAAAGAATGTGCTTGTGGGGCCTTGAAATAAATTTCATCCTACAGAATCATTTGTTTTATTTTGCTATGCATTACAGTGTACCAAATTACAAATAATGGAAGAGTATATTAAAGTAAAGAGTTAGTAAGAAATGCATGTGAAAATAATGATTAACTAAAGTACTATTCTCCCAAAAATGCTAAGAAATTGAATTAACAAATAGCTGCTTCATATACTTATAATATATAATTTGATATTGGAAGAATAAGGTTACGTCAAAAGATTTTTGTTTCATTTTCGCATACGTTTTACAGATCATTCGTTAACACCAATCTAATTTTTTTTAGCTTATTCGGATTTTATATGCATAAAATAGCCGAGAAAGTAAATCGTTCTTCACTAATCCAGGTAAGAGTAATATAATTTCCACAAAAGTAAGAATATTTGGGTATATTTTCATAAACAGTGCAGTATTTGTAGTATTGCAAGTTCGCAAGGCAACATTTGATGACATATTTTGATTTCATTTAAATAAATCAATGACTCGTAAGATTAGTTTCATTGTTTATTAACGTCAAGAAGCAATACAAAAGTATTGGTGGCGGACCTTGAAATTTTCAGCCTCAGTCAAATGGCGAGGAGAACATCTGAGCTCTGGCACCTCATAATCCAAACTTTCACATTACGCCAATGGGAGGAATTGAGCTGTGACATTTTTAAAATGCATTGGTACCACTAGATTTCGGGGTTTTAGAAGGATCAAGGATCGAACATACAACTCGATATAAAGAACATAGATTGCGTGTTCGCGTCTATTCGGATTAATGTGTGCGAGTGATGGCGAAGTTAAATGGCGCAAGAGCCAGATCTGTCTATGCTGTACTTAACAAGTTGTAACTCTTGTCGGAATGGTTTGAAAATTCAGGAAAAAGATACAAATTGGTTGACAAAAAAGAGGGTATCCTGATGGTGCGTCACCCGTGTTTACCAAAGCCAGGATACCCCATGGGAAAGGAAAAAGATCGCTAGGGTGCCAAAGGGATATTTGAAAATTCGAGAATAGGTGATTCCCTTACCTACGAAATCTCCTGAGAGCTATATTTATATTAAAACCAAAAGGAAAATAAAATGAAACCTCTTTAATTCTGTAAAATTTGTTAGTGGCCCGGGGTCTTTAGATACGTGGGGTCTTTTCGATTATACTGTTCAAAATTACCTCGGGCCGCACCTGCATACATAGGTATGAGCACTTTATAAAATTTCTTCAAATTATTATTATTATTTTACTAAAAGAAAAATTTAATCTGCTAATGTGATTTCAGTTTTGTTTATTGTCACAGAAAAACGAAAAGCTATAGATTTAGGAGACATAATTTTAAAATTAAGCTTTTCATTAAACTAAGAGGATTAGAGAGTGAAAAACAGAAAACTTCTCTTACAAGTATTAGGAGAAAAATATTTTTCATAAATAATAGCCAAGAGGGGAATAGAAAATAAGAGCAAAATACAATAAATATAAAGCCTTGTCTAATTTATCATTCAATCTAGGATTAAAAGAAGCATTAACTTTAGAAAAAAAAAACTTATGTTTCTAATACAATTAAAAATATTTAGCACATTAAATGAAATGATTAAAATCTGTTTTATAATATGACATGATTAAAGAAATATGACTAAATTCTTTATTTCCTGTTCATTTCAAAGCGGGATTTATAAATATTTAACAAACTGCCATATTTAAAATATGCATTAACATAGGTATATCTAAACTATAATTGAAATTATGCAACAAAATGGATTGAAAACAGTCCAAATAAAAGCAAATATTATAGCATGTAAGAATTAAGAGAAAAAATAACACCGGTAAAAATCGAGTTTTTTGAACACATGGGTTTTCTTTCAAACTTCATACTTTGCGTAACATAATTTTTTATACCTTAAATTTTAAGTGCATTCGCCTGTCAGTAACATTCATTTTCAGTAACAGTCACCTGTCTTGAAGATGGGGAGCAATGTTATGAATATGAGTTGATACTTCTGTGGAACGTTTCTCTTTTTAAGGAAAAGACGGATTTATAGAGATGTAAAAAAGAGTTAAGCAATGACCCCTTCACCTTGGCGACGGATTTAGCAACCATTTCGCGATTTGGCGAGAAACTTGGTGCAAAATTTAATTCTATAAATAATTAATTTTAATCAATTAATTTTTGCAAATTATAGTTAGATTGTCGTATTGTCATCCAAAACAATCGTGCAACGAAAATTTCAGTTCAATTGAGAGGTTTAAAATGTGAGAAAAAGTTTTAAAGTTTTGACCCAGACATATAATGTGAGTAGAAGAAAACCCTTTAAAAAATAATTGTAAGCCTTTTTTCAAGAGCAAACAATGTTCTGAAAAGCTACTTATTATACATTTGTAATAATTTTGAAAATACTTTTGTTCTAAAATAAACCTCAGAAGTTTAGTAGTACACCAAAACAAAGCATTGTTAAGATAGGAAACAAAATTTTTGGATAAAAATTGCGATATAGAATTGAAAGGAAAGGAAAGGGAGATAGAGAACAACGACAAGCCAATTGATTTTGCAGATCGGAAAGAATGAGCATAAGTAATCGTTAGCATTGAAAGTAGTTCGAAATGAATCCTGATCAGAATAACAAGAGTCGAATGATAAAATCGAGAAGTGTTTGAATCAGAATGAGAAATTTGGCAAGCTAAGACTTTATTACACGGATATAAACTAATATTAACCGAGTTAAATGGGAGTCGAGAGACAGTGATCTTGCATGTTCTGTGAAAGGTAATAAAGTGTGTTGTCCTTTTCTTACGAAACTTCTATTGGAGTTTTGAGCTTATTGACCATTTAATTAGACTAAGGTTAATGTAGAGTTAAATAATGAATTCCGGCCTTCACCTTTTTATAATAAAAGTAAACTTATAATCAAGAATAAAGACAAATAAATTTTTAGCAACCACGTAAATTTTGAATATATATACTCGAATATAAGAAGAGGAAAGAATTCAATGACTCTATAAATGTGGGCTAGTGGATGCGGCAACAAGAAATTTAAATACAGATTCAACAGAAGTAGAATCATTAAGAAATACTTCGATATTTAAATAGAGGATTATCAAGAAAATGTTATTCGGAATATTGTTGGATTAATGTAAAGAAAAATTCGTAAAAAAATATGTAATTGCGCAATTCTGTGAATTTTAGGTAGCTTTAAATGCTGTTTCCACTTAATGTCTAAGAACCCGATCGGAACTTGGAATACATTTTCAGATAGAAAAAATTGCTCTGATATCTGATTTTTATGAGCTTTTGTGAACATATAATTCGATTTTGGTGCAGGATTCTTAAAATTTAGGAACATACAAAAACAAAAACAAAAAAAAAAAAAAAAAAAAAACACGCTCAATTTTTCACTTGAACACGAAAACTTTGAAACTATTTTGCATCACATTTTGCACCATAAATAAAAGAATTTATTCGGACAGAAATGAGTAAAATTATAAATATGCTGCTCTCTAGAAAATAGAGAAGTCTGAAATTTGAAAATAATGTTCAAACATTTTGTTATCGGAATTTTTCCCCAAATTTTGGGACCTATTTTTTAACATCTTTCGAAGACAGCCTTAAAAATAGGTGCCTCATAGCTACAGCCGATTTTTATTGGATTAAGATTCAAAAATACTGTATCAACTAGTTTGCTTTCAGCATTTCCCCTTTTATTTTCGCACGATAGCTGTTGTTTAATAATAAGCACTTTAAAGCTGTTTAATAATAAGCATTTTTAAGCAGCTGTTATTTAATAATAAGCATTATATTTCATTTATTTAATGCAAAAATTGTGTTGAAAATAAAAATATCAATATGCATATACTGCTGACCATCCAAAATGCAACACCAAGAAGGACAAGAGAAATCAAAGCCGAATTTATTTCAGAAATAGTGCACAGCATGAAAATGAAATGATTGAATATACAGCCCTCTGCGAAATGATGAAATAAGCACTAAGTGCTGCTACCACGGCTGGCAATAACCACTATTATACACTGCGGCATTGAATGAAAGAGGGTTTAGATACCTTTCTAGAGAGTAGCATTTTATATTGCCTCCCCACTTTGCCAAAGTCGAATAACCGCTACTATACACCTCGGCATTGAATGGAAGATGCTTTGGATACCTTTCTAGAGTGTGGCATTTTATACAGCCATTTTATATTGTGATGGATTACTCGAATTCCCGTCATCGACTAAATAGATAGATAGGCGATAGATTAGGAGAACAAACAGGGCAAGGCTGCAATGCAATATGGTGGATGAAGAATTCTTGAACACTGCCAAGCGTGGTCGTCCTTTGTCCTGTTGAGATGTGCCCACAGGTAGCTCTGAAGGTAAGGGTAGGTAGCAGGCTCCAAAATTTCTGAGATATAACAGTAACAGGTCAATGTGCTGGCAATGCGTACTAGGGGTGCGGCAGTTGAATACAATACCACTACAGACCATACTATCGGGTACTAAATCAGTAATAAGGCATAAGTATGTTATGCATCGCCTACTGATAAACAATGTCTGTCCACAGTATATCTTCAGATTCTAATCCGACCATCGTAGTGTTGCTGGCTGAAGCGTGATTCATGGATAAAGAGAATGTCGCCATTCTGCTTCCATTTCCGTCGTTCAATGCACCATTACATACACAAACGCCTGTGGGTTTGAGACAAAGTTAATCGCATCAGTAGACGCCGTGTAACATTTCACAGTGCTCCTAACGGTGTCGAATGGTACGTGAAGTTACCGATTGTTGTACCATGAACCATATTTGATGCGATATGATGCCTGAAGTGGCAGAGCGATCCATCACTACTATGCGCTCAAAATATCTACCATCAAGTACAGCGCGACTACGGTGCTGGTAAAATCGGTCATAAAAACCTGATAAAACCACAATATATTTTTTTTGGATATTTTTGCATTTGCGAAGATTTGCAATGTAATAAATTTTTAAAAAGTTAATCTAGATTTATGTGATATAATTCTTAAGTAAATTTTCTTCTTTTCCTCGATTGTAATTGTATGAACTGTTTGTGTCTTAGTTCAATCAATATTTTGGGGTCAACAATTTTGATACAAAGTAATTGACTAAGCGGGATGGTTTGCATCAATAAATCATGTTTAACCTTGCATGTGCGTCCGAAGCCAGGGACATCATTTTATATTAGGTTATTTCCCCTTTTGAACTTTTTTGCCTTAAAATATTTTATGATACTTTACAATGCTTAAGTAGTTTTTGCTTTGCTTATATGTATAATTTATCTGAAAACTTCATTTTTGTTAGAAATTCATTATACTTTATATAATAAACTAATCAATTTATCTATATAATTTGGTTTATTTATCTGTACTATCTTGTTTCTTAAATAAATTTCATCTCTACATTTAAATACATTCCATTAAATTTGAAATTCCAAATATAATTGTCTAGATTATGACAATAATCTTCCGAAATACACTTAATTGTATAGTAACATATTTAATGCTGCTGTTAGAAGAAACAAAATAAGCGTAACTTTAACAAAATTGTAAAATATGTAAATTAAAATGCATTTCTCCGTTTCATTGTATTTACCCTTTCTAATGGAAACTCTGTGTACAATTAAATGCGTTTTATATTAAATTTTCGACGAATCGTTATTGTTTCAATGCTTGACATGAAATCAAATAATGCAACATGAATTTTAAATAAACAAATTTAAAAATAGAATTTTTATATTTAATACGTACTCTGTAAATATTTGTATTGATTGGTATAAGGCTTCAATTTCACTTATTTCATTTAATCATGCCACGACTAGTTACCAAAATGTAATCACTAATTAAATAGTTAGAAGGAAATCAATTTGATTTTATTCAAATAAACAAGTATACTATTTATATTGTTACGAACGTGGCACAAATCAAATATTACACACAGTACACGTCTCCAAATCAAAGATTAATATCATAAATTATTTCGTATCTGGCACTTGCTTAACCGGATCCGAGTCTGTGCTAAATTTGTAAGCTGGATCATACTACGGATCCGTTTACAGGTGATTACACCGCACCAACATCGAATCATCTAATTTTTCTTTATTATAAGTGTATTCATCCTTCTAAATTTGATGCTCAAATCTTCCAATCTTTCTCTCTCTCTCTCTATTTTAATCTTTCTTTATTAAACTCTCCGTAGTTTATAAATGTTGTTGCATCAATCTTATTCACAACACTTCAGTATTTCTAATATAATTTGCAAAGTTACGGTTCATTTGCTGTAAGATGTTCTCAGGTCAAATAATGTCATAAGACTCCCCCTCTCCCATGAAGTTATATAAATGGAAATACACAAGATTAACCCGTTATAAAAGTATGAGAGTAACTGGAAAAGTACCAATGTCAGCAATTGGAAATGGGGTATAGAAAACGCTTTTTAATCCAACATTTGATGGTACGGCATCAATCGAAGCACCGATCGAACCTCGACCATAATTTGGCACCAATCGAGCTTTTCGCTTTCGGAGTTTTCGGTGTGGATTCGGGCGTTTGTTGATCTCAACCGCTGAATCTCGAAACAGTACTGCTCATATTTTCGCCCAGCTTGTATCGAAATTATCAGTTTTCTTTTCAGGACGGGATTTATAGTTTTTTTTAATTACAAAAAATTATTTGTGAGTTATTAAAATAAGTATGGACTCCATAAACTTGTGTATAATTCGTAATTATTTTTTAATGAAGAGATCTGAATCACACGAAAGTAACGTGATATGTTCTTTAAAAGTAACGCCCATGCGTATTTTATCTTGGCGTAGAATAGCTGGTCACAATTTGTTTCAACTGACATTGTACTGCATTAATGTTTCTTTTGTGCAGTGAATTTTACCGATACAAGAACATTCAATTTAATTATTGTTAAATTTAATTTATATTAATGTTTAAATTTAATTTCGTAGGCGCTAAAATGATAAAATACTTCGTCGGATATTTATATCGTCTACTCAGGCTCAAAATGTGTTTAGGCTTTTCGAATATACGTTTGGATCGCTGAAACTTTTATGTAGAATGATTTATCTTTGGTATATTCCCGTGAAAACGCTCAGTAATCAACCAAAATCTATAAGCCGACATGGCCATTGTCCCGCACGCGCTGGATTAGGGAATGTTTTACTTACTGTTACTACTGTTTTAAGGATGGGAAAGAGGAATGGGGTAACCCACTGTACAATTGCCCAGTGATCACCTTTTGTTTTTCTAAGAAATATACGAGTATATTACCAATCGCATCCCAAAGAAATTGTCACCAACACTCTTAACTCCCCTCCCATCTTACCCTTCTTTGTGGTACATATTCTGTTTGATTTTTTATTGGTTTATAGCGTATAATGATGAATCCAGGTCTCATCAGCTGTGAAAACTCGTAGAAAAATGACGAAGACGTGACAGCAATCAAATTTTGTTATAGCATAAATAAGTGTGAAATAAAAACTATTGTAAGAATCAGTGTCAAGCCTGTTTTGGAGCCCTTTAACAGATGACGGAATACAAGATAACACCGTCATCTTATCATAGCAACATCTTCTGCGATAAAAAAAAATTGATGAAAAATGAGTCGGTGTATTGAATCTTGGTCGGAAGATAAGAAGCAGTGCTTAACTCACTATACCGGATATGACATGTTACTGAAGAGTAATATAAGTGTAAAATATAAACTATGCAGTATTGGAATCGAAAAGAATGTTTAGAGAGCGTTTAATTTTGGGATTTGAGGAATAAGTATGTATGTTTAGAATCGAAAGATCATAAATGTCATAAAGCTGCTGTTAAAATTAAGAGCGTTTTGTTGAAAATACTCTTTAACAGTAGGAAGCTCAAGTGCTTGTGGAATATTATTATTAAGTGATTCAATCGAAACAGAATCGCAATTCTACCGCAAAGAGTTGTTATTTTCTAAAATTGTTATTTTCTGATGCATGAAAATAACAATTTCTAAAACTCTATATTCCGCTACAAACAATCAAATGAATAAAAATACCGATCTTCAAAAAACAACGGGGATATAGACCATAAGAAACTATGAAAGATCATGACATCATGTGATGTAATATTCGCCATTATGATGTTCAGTGAAGGCTAGACTTGACTTCTTGGTCTCTTAAACATCAGATTTTAAAGCACGGAAAACGAGTTTTGAAATTATCGCTTAGAAGTGCACATCAGCATCAACCAAAGTTTTAGTGAACCAAATTTTATGTTTCAGCCCCTGTGTTAGTTACGTTGGAGATATATATATAGAATGGGGTGGGAGATTATACATCCCGAATCTAAACTGGTTTGCCCTTACGCAAAGTGCTGGTTTGTCTAGGGGAAGGCAGCAATAGCCTAGTGGTCATGGCTTCGGAATCGTGGCCGACGGTTTTCGTTCAGTCGCGAGTTCGATCCTTGGCCGCTAAAGACCCGCCGTATTGCCGGGGCTGATGCACGTTAAGTCTGTCGGGGCCCAAAGTCCTCTCGTAGGCGTGGTGTGGATATTAGTAGAGGGGGTGCTAGCTCAGGTGTCGTCCTCGTCACTTGACCGTGGTTCAAAATTACGAGGTCCGTCGCCAATAGCCCTCATGTTACTTCTAATGCGACGTTAATATAAACTAAACTAAAAAACTTAATTAGGGGAATAAAGTGTGTTGTTCTTCTCTTACGCAACTTCAATTGGAGTTTTGAATTTATTGACTAATTAGAATTTAAAGTGGCCGTGGAGTTAAATAATGGAAAAAAAACATCACAAACTTTTAGCAGAAACTTTTGGCAAAAAGTTGTTGAATCTGTTGGAAAACTTGGCAAAATGGTGAAAAAGATTGTTTTTTAAAACGTATCACCAAAATTAAATTTGATTATAAAGTTTGGCTAACAGACGATCATATAGCTCCTTTATCAACAATGCACCTTAGAAACGTGCAGAGTGATGTGGTCAACGGGGGGGGGGATTTGTATACGAGTTCTGGACAGTTAAACGAATAGAAAATTTTTCAAATTTATATTAAATAAAACATTGTTTTGTTCCTTGTAATTTTTCTGTGTATATGTGAAGATAAAAATGCCGAGCCAAATAGCTTGCGACCATGCTATCTGTGGACAAAGTATTCGTTGCCTCAATATGTTGTAATTAGCTTAAAAAATATTATGCATATCAAATTTGATTATAAAATATTGTAATTTTCTCGTACAATAAAAGTTGATATATTCTGCACAGAAATACGAGCAGATTTTAAGTGGAAAAAAAAAACATAGTTTTAAAATTCTGTTCCGTAATCCTTACAATTCGAGGAGAAAAATTAAAAATTCTGTCTAGATTAACTGCGCATTAACAGTCATTTAACTTTCTTCCAGAGGTGAAAAAAAAAAAAAAAATTCGTCATGAAAACGTTGTATGGTTTCATTGTTTTTCTTTGAAAGGGGAGATGTTCCTTCGGGGGAAAAAAACGAGAACAAAGCAGAAACATGCAATATACTAACAGTAACTGTGCTGGTTTTAAAATTCTTTTTCTCACTTTACCAAGTTTTATGAAGGAGGTTTTGTCAACTCGGTAAAATAATACGCAAACTTTGAGCTGGCAGTTATGAGTTTCAAGAAGCAATAGACATTTTTTTTAAAAAAAATCTGTAGATCTAACATTTGTATTCCCTCTTTTTGTTACCCTATATCATAATCCTAATTACTACAGTTCACAAAAAGTAATTTTATTTATGAACGAAAGGTTCTAAAATGTACAAATATACTAGACTATTACAAGATTTTTTAAATGTAAAGTAGCGATTTAGAACTTAAATATATCCTTTCAATTTTCCCTTCAATGGATTGCTTATTGTTTGTTTATTAAAAAAAGTTCAGTTTCTTTTCGTGATTTATGGATGCTATAAAAAAGTCGGTGTTGATTTCCAGATAAAGGGATGTATCAAGAACGACAAGTGTGTGTGTAGGTTTTATTAGTAAATAAATTGTTGTGCGCTTAATAAACTTGAATAAGAAACGGAAATAATAAATTAGAGTTTTTATATAGCTACCTTAAATTTTCCATTTCTCTAAAAAGAAATAATGCCTAGATATTTGAAGGAGAATTTAATAATCAAGATACTGTGAAATCCGCAATCTAAACTAATATAAAAATAATAAAAAATAATTGTAACATGTAATGATGCTTAAAAAAAAATGGAATAAAATAATAATAAATACTGAAAAAAAAAAAGGATATGAAAAACAATAGAAATAAAGAATTTGAAAAATAATCTGTTGTTTTGATAGAAAACTAAAAAGTAAACTGAAGCTTTAAGTTGCATTATATTTTTCATTTCTCTAAAAAGAAATATTATACAAACATAATGGAACCGGAATTAATAAAAAAAAAACATCCACAAGTATGCCATCTTATTAATATTGAATACAATCAGAAATAACTAAAAATGTAAAATGAAGTAAAAATTAAAATAAATAATAATAAATTCTTAATAAACAGAATAGGAAGAAATATGGAAATGTACAATTAGAAAATGTACTTTTAGAAACAGATTCTACGATTATAACGGAAGAAAAATCGAAGAATATATAAAGAAAATCGAAGCTTTTAACAGCTATATATTTTATCTTTTCTCTAAGAATTAACATAAATGCATATTAGAACTTGAAATATATAATCAAAATATTCTCGATTACATAATCCTTATTAATGAAACACAATCTGGAATATCTAAAATTTCTAATGATGTTCGAAAATTTCACCAAAGAGAGGGAGAGAAAGGAGAGTAAATAAAAATATTAATAAATACTTGATAAACAAAATTTTACAAATGTAAAAATGAAAAATTAGAAACAAAAAAAAAAACATTTTGATGATATACGTTTAAATAAAATTAAAGCTCTTAACGGAAAAATGTTTCCGTTTCTCTAAAAAGAAATTTTATACACTCACGATGGGGAACCGGGGATTAAATGATTGAAATTTTCAAACCTACAAAATCCATATTAGTGTAAAATATAGCCAGAAATAACTAATCAAAATTCATGTTGCTCGTAAAAAATGACTTAAAACAATTAACTATACTCTTTTAAGCAGATTTGCGCGAAATGTTTGCTGGATTTTTAAAAGTGAAGCTAATTAAAAAAAATAATGAAAAGCTACTTTTCCATGTCCACAATGTCTCCATTTAAATATCATTATGTACTTAGAAGAGAAAAATCATACGAGTAAGGAATAATATTTCAGTATTGAACTATTAAAATGATAAGCAATTGTACTTTTATACCCAAGAATTGATTAGAAATATTAATCACTAAAAATTAATATATATATACATATATATATATATATATATATATATATATATGTGTGTGTGTGTGTGTGTGTGTGTGTTCTCGAATTAATTATTCTTTTGGATAACTGAGAAAATCAACTGATGTTTGAAATACTATGAAAAATGGTTCCAACTAATTTTCAAAACATTCGCATATCCTAAAATGTTTTAAATTAATTTTTAAAAATTAGAAAATTTAAAAATTATAAAGTAAACTATCAATTCTGTTCTCGTCAAAATAAATAGAGAATTATTTTAAATAAATTCCTTAGTTATTAAAGAAAATTTCATAATTTATTTAAAAAAAAAACAAGCACGAATATGTTTTACTCGTATTATAAATTTAAAACTAGGTATACTTGTTTGTTTAAAAATTAATATACGTTTATTAAGAAACATTAAAATTATAAAATGTATATATTAACTGAATTAGATTTATTTTGCTTTGTTAAACTAACTTGCGTGTTTGCTTCTACACGTTTAGAAATAAATTTTTAGTTTTGTTTAGTTTCTTACTGAAAATTAAGTACTTTTTATGAATTTTCGCAGTTTTATTTAAGCAATTCATTTAGCTAAATATAACCAACGTTTTCTAAAAAAAAGATTCTTGATATTACATTTTTTTTTTTGAAAAAAAGAAAGAAAAGAAAACAGATAATTGAACTGTAAATATTCGAATGAATCTTTCAGTCAAACACCAATTAGAGATAAATGTATAAGATTAAATAAATTAATTTTGCTTTTCCTATATCTTCAATATTAAAACTACAGAAAAGCTCAAAATAATGAAAAATTGAATTAATTTTCTGTGAATTTTCCAAAAGAGAATCCTTGTTATTATATTAATTTAATGCATCCTTCCAAAATTAATAACAAAAACGTATCCCTTTGAGTTTATTTTTTAAAGAAATTTCAATTAAAATGATACAACGGTTATTATAAAATATTTCTCTGTTAAACATTTTAAATTATAGAATGTAAGTAAAAATACATAAAATTAATATACGAAGGCGTGAGATAAAAGTCTTCTTTGATTTTCAATTATATTAAGAAAAATAAATCCCCCGAACAGCTTGTAATAATGAATTCCTTTACATATTCCAAACTCAAGCAAATCTTGAAAATAAAATAATTCTGAAAAAATAAATTATAAATTTCTGATGTATAATATCGAAATTCGAATTTTCTTGTACCAATTAAATGACAAAATATATTTTCTTCAGCCCCTGTGTTATAAAAGATCATTCATATTAAACTAATCAATTTGACTTTCAGCTTTTTTGCATGAAACTAATTTAATGAGAAAACTTTGAATTATCTGTCGATTCTCCCGACAGAAAATAAAAGATTTAATGAGATTTTAGATTACTTATATATTAAAAGAATGTTCTTCGGAAGAAAATTAGATTCAAATGTACTACGAACTCTAATGTAGTACCTATGATTTCAGTTAGAAGTACACAGATGCATGAATTGAAAAATGCAAAAAATAATTGAAATCTCTTACTTAAGTCATTATTGACAACTCCGAAGATAATGGATTTATAGATAATAAAATAAATCTAAAAATAATCGAAATTTTAATCGATGTCAGCTATAGATGAAGGAAATTTACAAAGCATCGCGAGGAATTGTTTCGAAAAATATTCCCTCTCTTTTATTTAATAAAGAAAAAAAAGCAAACTACAAACCGTATATATCACAGACCAGGCTATAGTTTAGCTTCTGTCAATCTAACTAGATAAATTGTTAATTAAGAAATAACTAGATGTATGAAGAATTACCGCTGTAGAAATTCGGCGATTATTGGCAGAACATTGCGGAAATTAAAATTGACTTGGCAATGAATGACAATGAAAGCGGCTTAGGCGCTTCATTATGCTTTCAATGCTTTTTAAATCATTTTCATTTTGAAGTTGAAATACTGAAGAGAAACAATTTTGCTCCCTCTCCTCTCTCTCTATATATATATGAAAACGGCTTAGGAATATACGAATATATATAAAAAAGGCTTATATATATATATATATATATATATATATATATAAACTTGTGTGACGTGTTTGGTGAGACCGCAGTAAAAGCTCGAACTTGCCAAAGATGGTTTGCGAAATTTCGTTCGGGTGATTTTTCTTCGAAAATGAACTTAGATCAGAAAGGCCATCAGATGTTAATGACTAAGTGCTATGCATTATGATCAGGACATGCCCACTTTAACTTCCACAGATGTGGGTTTGAAGCTTGGAATTCATCAGATCACATTAAAAGGCTTGGTTTAGTGTCCAAAATCTTTATTTGGGTGAAACTCGAATGAAGCGAAAAAAATTTGATGGAGAGAATTTCGATATGTTCTTCAAATCTTGATCTTCAGAAAAGGGAACCGCTTTTGGACCACTTGGTGAGTGCAGATGAAAAGTGAATATTGTATAAACAAATGGTTAGAAAAAGGACTTATGTTTACAAAGGGGAGACACAACCGTCCACATTCAAAGCTGGCTTTCATCAGAAGAAGGTTGTGTTGTGTTGTTTTTGGGACCGCAAGGATATAGTATACTATGATTTGCTGAAAGAAAATGAAACGGTCATTGCTGGTCATTACTGTTCGCAACTTGATGTTTTGAATAAAGAAATTCAACGTAAACGTCCATTTTTGTCCAACAGAAAGGATGTAATTCTGCACCACGACAACGCTAGACCACACGTGGCAAGAAAAACCGCACAAAAATTGCAGAGTTGGGTTGGGAGTCTTTAACTCAGCCTGCATATTCTACTGATATTGCACCGCCTGACTATCATCCGTTCAGTCACTGCAAAACTTTCTTAAATGAATATGTAAATTATGAGGGTGTCCAAATAGCAGGTGAAGAATACTTTGCCTCCAAAACGGAGGACTTCTTTTCCAGGGTGTTAGATAAGCTGCCAGAACATTGGCAGACAGTTGTAATTAACATAGGGGACATAGGTAGTTAGGGTAATTACATAGACAGTTGTAATAAAGGAAATTATTCCTTTAATATATATATATATATATATATATATATATATATATATATATATATATAAAGGAATAATAATACAAAAAGGCCTATAAAATACATCCACAATATCTGTTGATGAAAAATATTTAGTATTTCAGGATGTTGTAATTAGTCAAAAAATGTTAAGCATATAAAGTTTGATTATAAAAAAATATTTTAATTTTTCTCCTACGATAATAATTGATAAAATCTATATTGAGATAATAGCTAATTTGTAACGAAAAACAATTTGTACATAAATTTCTATTACGTAATCCCTATAATTCTCGACATAATATAAATTAAGTATTATGTCTTAAATACTACATATTGACAACCATTTAACTTCCTTTCCAGGGGTGAAAAAAAATTTGTCCATGAAATCTTTGTATGGTTACTTTGTTTTCGTTTGAAATGGCATATATTCCTTCAGGGGAATATAAACGAGAACAAAGCAGAAACATGCAAATTGCTAACAGTAATTTTTCTTGTTTTAAAATTATTTTCTCACATTACATATTTTTTATGAAGGGGTTTGTGCTAGTTCACTAAAACAATACACAAACTTTGTTTAGGCAGTTATGAGTTCCAAGAAGCAATAAATTTTTTTTTAAAAAATCGTATAGATCTAACATTTGCTTTCCCTTTTTTTTCATTCAATATATTATAATCCTAATTGCTACGATACGCAAAGAATAATTTTCTTTATGAACGGAAGGTTTTAAAATGTAAAGCAGTAATTAAAACTCAAATGTTTCCTTTTAATTTTCTGTTCAGTGTCTGGTTATTGTTTAGTTATGTTAAAAAAAACAGTACACACAGTTTCTAATCGTGATTTATGGATGATATAAAATATGCCGGTGTTGGTTTCAAGATAAAGGGATACATCATTAACGATACGATATGTGCTCATTTTTTATGAGTAAATAAACTGTTGGCTTGATAAAATGAAATTGAAAAAGAAATGGAAATAATGAACTAAAAAAGAGTTATATATATATAACTACATTAAATTTTCTATTTCCCTAAAAATAAACATATTACATGGATATTTGAAAAAGAATTCGCTAATTAATGTATTCTCAAATACGCTTAATTCTAATTAATGCGAAGTCAAAAATAACTAGAATATATAATGATGTTTAAAAAAATTAAGTTAAACGATAATCAATTCTTAATAAAAACGGGATTTGAAAAAAATAGAATCAAAGATTTGAAGTTGATTCTACAGTTTTGTTGGAAAACTCCTCAAAAATAAATTGAAGCTATTTTAGCGGCATTATATTTTTCGTTTCTAGAAAAAGAAATTTTATACAAACATATTAGAAACAAAATTTATGAACAAAATATATCCGCAAATACGCCATATTATTAATATTAAATAAACTCAGAAATAACTAGAAATGTAATAAGCCTTGAAAATTAAATAAAATAATAAATTCTTAATAAAAAGATTAGGAAAAAATATGGAAATGAACAATTATAAACAAATTGTGTGATGGTACCTCCAAAAAGTAAAAATTGAAGCTTTTATCTGCAATAAATTTTCTATTTCTGTAAAAAAAAAAGTTATACATGTACTTTAGAACTAGAGCTCAATAATCAAAATATTCATAGAAACATAATCCTCATTAATATAAAATATAATCAGAAATAACTAAAAAAGTGTAATATTGCTTGTGAAAAAAAGAATTAGTTCTCCTTTTAAATGGATTCGATCGAAATGCTTGCTGTTAAAAAAGAGCTTTTAAATTGAAACTAAATTCCATTACACAAAAAGGGAAAATTCAGCTATGAAAAAAATAAGCGATAAAAAGCTATTTTTCATGTCATAGTTAATGTTTTCATTTAAATATGAATTTACATCTTCCACTAAAATCATTCGAGTAAGGAATAATCGAGTATTGTACTTTAAAAGTAATAAACAGTTGTACTTTTACATCAAGGCATTGATTAAATGTATTAATTACGCAATATTAAAAAAGAACATGTTTCTGTATTATTTATTTTTTTAAACAACTATAGGAAACCAACGGAAATTTCAATATGAAATTTATGTCAAATAATTTTTAAGATATACGAATATCCTAAGAGGTTAAGAAAAAATATAGCTGGTGAAATTTTCCTTAAAATGCTATTTATTTCAAGTAATATGTATATCAATTCTATTCTTTTAAAAATGAAATGTAAAGTACTTTGAATAATTTCTTTAGTCATTAGAGTAAATGTAGTTTTTTTTTTTTTTTTTTTTTTTTTTTTTGAAAAAATTCAGTAAGGTTTAGTAAAAAATTAAAACTAGGTACACTTAATTGTTTGTTTAAAACGAAAATACATTTATTAAGAAAGCATTCGAAATTTTAAAAATATATAAATTTTCTCTGATACATTAGTTTGTAAAAAAATAATTAGCTTGTGTAGATATAAGTATAAATAAATGTTTAATTTCCTTCCCACTCTTTAATGAAATACCTAGTTTTTCCTTCTTCATTTGTAAAAAAACTCCATTTTTTTCAATCTTCGTAATGATTTATTTAAGCAATTAAAAAAATTAGCTAAATGCAGCCAATTTTTTTTCTTTTTTAAAATATATATTGTTATTATAAATTTTTCAATAAAAAAGAAACAACACAGATAATTGAACTGTAAATATAAGAATGCGTTTTTCAGTAAAACACCAATTAAAGATATATGTACAAAATTAAAATTATTTAATTTTGCTTTGCCCATGCATTTTCTATTAAAATTCTGGAAAAGATGAAAATAATGAAAAACGGAATTACTTTTCCGTGAATTTTCAGAAATAAAATCCTTGTTATTTGAATTTAAAGCATTCTTCTGAAATTAGGTATGAAAACGTATCCCTTTGAGATTATTTTCTAGAAATTTCAATTAAAATGACATAACGGTTTATAATAAAAAGTATTCTCCTGTTAAACATTTTAGTTTGTAGAATTTAAGCAAAAATATGTAAAACTAATGTACGAAGGGTAGAGATAAAAATCTTGTTTGACTTTGAATTATATCAAGAAATTATTCAAGAAAAATAAATCTCCCTAACCTTGCAATAATTAATTCATTTATATTTTACAAACTCAAGCAAACATTGAGAGGAAAATAAAATAATTTCAATGAAATAAATTATAAATTTCTAATGAATATTTGAAAAGTAAGTTTTCTTGTACCAATTAAATGGCAGAAATATTTTTTCATCAGCCCTAGTTTGATAAAATAACATTTATATTAAAATAATCATTCTGACTTCATGCTTCTTTGCTTGAAACTAATTAAATCAGAAAACTCTGAGCTATCTGTCTTTTTCTTTTCCGGCAGAAAGTAAAAGATTTAATGAGATTTTATACTACTTATTTGTTAATTGAATGTTCTTAAGAATAAAATTGGATTCGAATGTACTACCAGCTCTAATGCAGCATGTTTAATTTCAGTTAGAAGTATACGAATGCCTGAAATGAAAAATTCGAAAAATAATTGAAATCTCTTAGTTAAGTCATTATTGACGACTCCGAAGATAATGGATTGGTAGATAATAAAATCAATCTAAAAATAATCAAAATTTTAATCGATGTCATCGATCGATGAAGGAAATTTACAAAGCATCTCGAGAAAGTGCTCGGGAAATTATTTCCTCACATTTATGTAATGGGAGAAAAAATATCATACTACATACTTAGCATATCACGAGTGAGGGTATTGTTCGGTGTATGTCAATCTAGCTAATTAAATTGTTAATTAAGAAATAACTAGACTTTATGAAGAATGACCTTTGAAAAAACTTGACAATTATTGGCAGCCTTTACGGAAATTAAAATTAGCTTGGCGCAAAATAAAACGGTTTTGGCGCTTCATTTTGCTTTCAATGCTTTTCAGATAGCTTTCGTTATGAATTTTAAATATTGAAGGTGTATGCTCTCCTTTACATATTATATTTTTAATTGTAAGAATTTATTGTTATAAAAAATAAAACCTTATGATTTATTGCCAGTCTTTACGAAAATTATTATTAATTTGGCGTTATTAAAAGAGTTTTGGCAAAATTGCTGTCATTATACATTATGAAATATTGAAGTGCAAATACATATACTCTATACATTAAATATTTTAAACTGTAAGAAATAATAGGATAAGAAATGAAACTTGAATGTTTATTGGAGAACCTTGGCATTTTTGTCAGCCTTCACGAAAGTTAAAATTCATTTGGAAATAATTAAAATCGTTTTGACGAGATCGTTTTTATTTCACGTTTGCAGTACTGATTGCATATATATTATGCTCTATATATTATATATTAAATTGTAAAAAATTATAGGAATGGAAAAATAAATCTTTACCGTTGATCGGAAAACCTTAGCATTTATCGGCAGCCTACAAGAAAATCAAAATTTTCTTGGTGACAGTAAAAACGTCTTTAATGGTCATTGTTTTCGATTTCTTGTATGAAAGCTTTGAAATATCAATGAGTTTGGTACTTGAGCATATGTAGTTAAGAAATTTCAAAAATACGTCATAATGTGGTAATATTTAAATGCAACGGACAGGGCTATAATTGGGATACAATGTGTCGTACTTAAAATTGTCAAAAGCTCTTTAATAGGACCTCTCATAGCTGAACAGCTTCTAGGGCATTTTTTATATGTTCTCATCGAGTTATATCCATTAGTGCAATAAGGTATAAAAATAATTCTTTCACTTCTAGATTATAATTTACATAACTAACAAATACGATTAGTTGGTGTTTATGTTTAATGTTCGTAGATTCGTCCAAGGTCAGACTCAGCATAGAGCAATTCGTCAAATCTTTTTTCCAAGTTACCTACTGCGTCATCGGAAATATAATAAATTTACCTTCCCATAGAATGTCTAGACGCAGGTATTTATTTTAATTAATTTGAGAATTTTTTTTTATTTCCTGAATCAAAAGCCATAATAAATTCGGTCTTCATTATTGTATGTCCCTCTTCAAAAAACATTAACTTAATCCATTTTTGGTGTTGTAATTTTCCTTTTAAAGACACTATTTTAGTTTGTCTCAATTCGTAACATTACGAAATTGTTGGCTGAAATAACAATGATTCCATTCATAACATAGCTTTAGATTACTGGCTTTAAACTGTAACAATATAACTTGACGTAAGAGAAGCATTTGTTTTTCTCCATGAAGACGCGCGCGATATAAATTTCCTGTTCTTCTCTTCATAATTTCGTTTTCCAGGATAGCATGTTTATTTCTTCAAATAGGAATATTTAAAGAAAAGATTTAATTTCCTTTTTCACATAATTAACTCAAGAAATTACAAAAAATACTATTAAATAATACGCCCAACGATCTACGCCATCTGCCGTGGACAAACCAGAATGAATTACTATCAAAACTAAAGTTGAATTTGCGGTTTAAGCCACACTGTTGGCGATGTATTGCCAAATATGCCAATTCTCTATTTTCTGGTGAGATATGGTCATTATAAAGTGGCAACCCAAAAATTTGACCTTCAACCTTCCTAATTTGACGATTTTAAAAATTGCACCGCGGGTTTGATCATCCATCTAACACCCATGAGAATAAAAACTGCTCTTTAAAATATTTCTTTCTAAAATGTGGCTTTTAAAGGTAGTGTAACTGGTTACCACTGCAAAATATGAAGTATTTTTATGTAAAAAAAGAATCATCAAATTCGAAGTAAGAGTTGTTTATAGTAATGATATACCACAAAACTAAAAATATCGCCGAACTTGGCGAACAGAACTGAATTTGTCGACTGGGCTTTACCGTATTCACGCAAAACACCAACGATATTAAAAATCTCACTTAAGCAATCACATATTTACTACTTTATTGCATGAATTTTATTAAGTGATAGCTGAACAACTGCATTAAGATTGTCGAAAAGTTACTTATTTTTATTTAAAATTATTTCATTGAAATACAGATTCTCAAAAGTTCTTATAAAAAATTTCGAAGCTGCTTCAATAAAAAAAAAATCAGTTTACAATAAATTTAAATATGGATTTTCAAAGTATTTATTCCAGTACATATAAGACATATGACGAATGTTTTTTAAGAAAAATTATTTTTACATATAATTTAGTTCTGAATCATCGGTTTTATTTTTTAAAATGTAATGCACAAATGTATTATTATTTCACTATCACAATCGATTATTGCTGAAAAAAAAAACAATATTTATCATAGGTGCTTGACAGCTCATAGAAGATAATATTATTATAAAATAAAAATAGAAATCTATTTCTATTCCAAAATCAATAGAAATAAAATAAAAAATCTGATTCTTACCACGGAGTTCTTACAATTCCATCTGTGTGTCCTATAGACCAGTTTTAACTTTCTAACTACTTTAGTAAAAAAAAAAAAAATCGCTGAAAGCAACGTCAAGTAAACATATTTTATGGGTTGTAACTTTTTGTTACAATTTATATGTAGTATTTTGTAAATAATGATCAACCTAGATAATTGTTTCCATTTTTTTTCCTAGTTAAATAAAGTTCTATGAATTATGAAAAATTACAGTATGTAGAGACGAAAATCATAGGGAAAATTTATAACTTACAAACAATTTCTCCTGAGATAAGTTTGAAAACCGTACAAGATTTGCATGACTAAATTGAAAATAATTTTGATTGTTTATTAACTTTGCACTGAGAAGCAGAAAGGAAGCTATTGACGACGGTACTCGTAATTCTGAACCTCAGCCAAGTGGCGAGGATGACACCTTCCAAACTTTCACACATCGCCAACAAGAGGACTTGAGACATCGACCAGACTCAGCTTGCATCAGTTCCGTTGCATGGAGAGTCTTAAGTGGCGACTCTACGAATACAACACCTGATGCGGGTCAGCGACCATGGCCTCTAAACCACAACGCCACAAATTGAAAGCGATAAAAATAATTCAAGCAATGCTGGCAATTTTTATTAAACTAAACGTACCTTCAAAATATCACATGCGTCAAGGTTGCCGAAAGATCATAGTGGCAGATATCATGGCCAGCGTTGTTTCCACAGTGTTGTCGATTCGAGTCTTGATTCCACTGAATACTATCATACAATGATACTGTTAACGCTTGCATGTGCTATCACCGCGCCATCTGTAAATAAGGAACTTAACCGTGGATTCTAACCGTAACTGTGTAAAGAGCGGGAAGCGCTCCTCGTGTATGCAAGTGAAATGGTGGAACGACCCATCTGTGAAGGCACCATGTGCAGGAGTCTTGTGAATCATTAAAGAGACATATTTAATACAATCCATTGAGTAAGTGTATTATTGTGCAAATAATCTATGGAACTTTAACATTGTGTAGTGAACGGTTCAGAAACTGCAAGCTATTTCTGTCGAGATTCTTGACGACGTAATGTGGGATCTTGGAAAGGGATGTGCAGCTCAGGTGTCGTCTTCGTCATTTAAAAAAAGTATATTGCCAATATCCCTCGAGTTTTGTGGACAGTAATCCAAAAGCCAATAATTGTGGGAGAACGATTACTTTCTATTATATTTAACTTCTACACACAAATCATATACATAGGACTATTTACAAATTATAACTACATCTACAGTGGGGCTACAAACAGACCAGGCAGGATAATACAATATTAAGCTCTCCCCCCCCTATTGGCTTTTGGATTACTGTCCACAAAACTCGAGGGTTGTGCAATCAAACAACATGAAGATCTGAATATATTTCCCATAATCATATGCACTCTCAAACTAGCGATCAAACTCACCGTCTTATTCATTTCCGGTATCCAAATAAATTACTTCCAGCAAGTTCTTCATACAATCCCAGAGAGTTACCCCCAAAGTATTCACATCTTGTGGATAGCTGAGATGCTTGTATGAATCTGCAAAGCAACGATGTATAACCATCATATTCCTTATGTATCATTCTGCATTACGAATGCTGACAACACGCTATCTTTAAATCTTTCATCATACAGAGAGCAGTCTCATTTTGATTTGGATGACCATTATAAGTGCGACTTTAATAAATAATCACTTGCTGAGGCGTAAATATGTATTTACATTTTAATAATGTATTTCTAATGATAATTCACTTTAAAGGCCTTTACTTTGTCGAATATCAAATTAAAATTTGATTAATAATACTTTATTTTAGTAAGAGCAGTCAGTGGATATCATGCATATGAATAGCCTATTTCCCTTTAACTAGCCTTTTGGAATATTTGTGACAGTATCTGATTCCATGTAAATTAGCATTATTATATAAACTGAAGAGTAGCGAATATATTTGATAAAATGCATTTATAAACAGCGAATGCAAATTATGCATTTATAATTAATTTGCATTTTTGAAAAATTGCATATATTGATTTAATAAATTGCATTAACACATAATTGGTTGCAAAGACAGAGAGCGGAAGTTATCAATGTGTGACATTTGCTCTGAGTAGTAGTAAACATAGAAAAGATATATAAAGGGTCAGGGGTTCGAACTCTCATGTAATGTTTTACTAAGGACTCGATTACGATTGGTTCACATCAGATAAGTAACTAGTTATTTTAAAAAGCGATAGATTCGCACGTGTCTAGAGCATATCCATAGATATAGTCAGTTATTAAGTTTAAGATTGACTTTTGATTATTCATACATCTGAATAAAATAACTTGGTTGTGTTACCAGTATAACTTTCTATTCATTTGATTGTTGATAGTGACTGTTTTGATTGAAAATAGTAATGTATTGTGATTGCTTATTAATGACGCACTGAAAAGAAACTCAAGGAGTACTGACGACAATCCTCGTAATTTTGAACCTCAGTCAAGTGATCAGGACGACACGTGAGCAGGTACCTCCCTCGCCAAACTTGCACACCACGAAAATTGGAGGATTTGGGACCTCGACCAAATTTAACTTGCACCAGCCCCTCTACATGACAGGTTTTTATTGGCATCAAGGCTTGAACCAACGACCCGATGAAAACAACACCGCCCGAGTCCGCGATCATGACTACTTGGAAAACGTGGGGAAATAGTAATGGAAGGAGTAGGAAGTAATAATGAGACATTAGAGATATTTTTTGTACTTCAGTTTGTTGCTGTTATTAAGAAAGCTCTATATCAAATAACAAAGGCGTATATTATTTGTTCAATATGCTGCGAAGTTTCTCCCTGTTTTCAATAAATAAATCAAGATTTTCAAAATTACATTTTATACTTTTTTAGATTTTCTAAATATTTACATCACAATGGTTCTAAAACAATTCCTATTTACCTAACATCGAATTAAATACCTTTCATAAAACGTTTGAGAACAGACTTTGAAATTTACATTTCGCGCGAAGAAGTTAATATGAGATGTAAGTTTTAATTATACCTCCATAATAAAACAAGAAAGTCCTTTTATTTTAATTCAATAGCTGAACATATCTTTAGAGAGCTTTTGTTTTCTTAATCATATATTCAAAAATGACACTAAAAAATTGTTATTCTATGCATTTCAATTAGTAAGCAAATAGCTTAATTTTAATCTATTAAAATGCAAATTTCATGATAATGTAGTAAAAAAATCATTCAGACAGATATATTGTTTGTTAATGTCTGTTCGTTCAATTGTATTCTACTAGTAAAATATCTAATTTAAACCAGTAGATATACCGATTATATCTTGAAATAAAAGTCAAATTGTTTTTTAAATCCCTCAAGGTATGAATTATTATCCTGAAGTAGAAATTGAAATTCTAATTTAGATATGAACAATAATAGGTTTGTTGACTTAAACCTCATCATTTCCAGTGCTTTAGAATATTTTATTTCCTTTTCATCACAAAGAACCATTTTTCTGAAATTCGAAATAGTTACAGATGAACGGAAATATGCAAGAGGAAAATATTTGTGTAGAATGAAATTACACGCTTCTCTTCAGTCGTGAAAAGTATTCCGATACATTTAAAAACCATTACATTTTAATTTTTAAATAAATGCTTTAAATAAGTTTTTAATTTATACGCTTTAAGTATAAGCGCTGAGCGTATGATAATCTAGATGGCTTTAAATTACCTTGACGTAAAAATAAATTGAAATTTGCGAAAGTTTGATTCCAAAAGAAATAAAACTAAAACCATTCTGTTGATATGCTACAGAAAAATGGAATAATAGCAAAACTGCTTGCTAAATTCAAGAACTTTTTTTCTGAGTTTGGCATCAGTGTGTTGCTTGCTTATCATAGCTAAAAGTCAGTGATTGAATTCAATGGCTTTTTTCAAAATTATTCTCTTGACTTCTAAAATTTGTGTAACTACTTAGTAAAGGCTTATTTTACACATTCATTAATGTGTAAATAAATTTATGTAGAAATAAATTGAAATATGTGAAAGTTTGATTCCAAAAGAAATAAAATAAAATTGTCTGTTGATATGCTTCAGAAAATAGGGATAATAGCAAAACTGTTTGCGAAACTCCTGACATTTTGTTTCCGAGTTTGGCATCAGTGTGTTTATAACCATAACAAATAGTCATGGGCATTTCTTAAAAATTATTTTATTGCCATCCAAAATTTAAATAACTGCTTAAAGCAAGCTTATTTTACACATTTATTAAGGTAAATAAAACTATATACAATTCATTTGCCGTATAAATATACCAGAATATATCTAGGCGACAGATAAAAGTCATTTCTTAATATGCTTCAGAAAATAATTTGAATAGTGACAGGTGTTTTTAAAAATGGCTTATAATTTAAATTCAGAGGTTAATGTATGTAAAAGACAAATAATATAAGTTTCAGTTAGTAATTTATGTGTCTTTCCCTGTTATTATCGAAGTATTAATTTTCTTGTCATGTATTTAAGAATTTTATTTTTTTTTCTTTCAAATCTTCAAAACAGATTTCGGGATTTGTACAAGCGCATGTGTTAGAAACTGTCCAAGATGTACTTTTTTGATTTGTTAAATATTGTTTTTGAAATAATCTCTCTTTTTTTAATTTGAAGTTAAAATAACGATTGTACGATAATCTCCAGCATCAATACTTTGTTATTGTAATAACGAAACTCGAGTTTCTAGAACACTCTTAGTTTCTTATTAAATTAATTAAATTGCTTCTTTTTTAATCTCTAATTAGTGTTACATGTGTGAATTCCAGGAACGAAATCTGAATGACGTACCTTATTAATTCTTCCAGAGCAATGATTTATTTAATTAATATAGATTTTCTTCTTTAAAATAAATCAGCCTTAAATTTCTTCGTCATAATGAGAAAAGGAGGGAGAATTTTTTTTTTGTTGCGTTAATTTTTAATTTTGTTGTATAGATATGATATGAGGATTAATAATTCTCTAAAGTATTTTTTGTTTTTAAAATGAATTTTGATAATTCAGATTTTTGCACAAAAGATACTTCTTTAAGATACAGACAAATAATTATCATTGAAGAATTGTACAAAATCATTTCAAATATCATATTCAACTTTTAGAAAATATTTTTTGAAGATAGGTAGGCAATTTTTTAACTTAAATTTATAATAAAGTTAATTTTTTATTTGATCTCTTTTGAAGAAGTCCTTTGAACTAAATTTTCATTATTTTAGTTAAATTTCCCTACACCAATGATATGCATTAAATATAAATCAACAGCTTATACAATATTAGATTTTATTTGCTCGAAAAAGCCAAATCAGTTTCATTTGATATTTTCTTATCCTTGTATTTAAAAAAAAAAAACAGTTGCCATCCTTGTTGAAATAAAATGATTAAGAAAAATGAAAAAAGTTATGCATGCAAAGTTTTGCAATGAATAGATTTAGCCACGCAAGGTGAAATTCTTATAATTATTATTAAATTACTCAATTTAATATAAGAATTAAAGTAAACGATAAAATATCGAGATATGATCAATAGCAAACTTTTCCGATATTAAAATTAAAGGAAACGAGATAAATTATTAAATCGAATGTATTTAATCTACATGCAATTAAAATTAAAGCAAACGATACATTATTAATTTGAATATTATATCAGCTACATATAATTAAAATTGAACCAAAGATAAGAAATTAGAAAGTGATCTGGTACGCACCAAAAGTGATCCAACTAAAACAATAGCCTCCTTGTGTATGGCTAATAACAATACTGTTCTTTTATGAATAACTTGAGGAAAACAATTCTAATAGCAAATATACCATAATATAACATATGACAAATAAGAAACAAAAAGAGAGCTATTTTTTTTCTACCATTAAAACGCAGCTCACAATTTTAAGAATTAAAATTATCATATGATTAAAATTAAAGAGTTAATTTAATATATTATAGTATAATTTGCTTTCTTTTTATATGACTTCAGAAATATTACCTTTCAGGTTATGCTTGTAAAAATGATATACATATAAGTTTTTGTTTCTCCGAAATTAAAAATGTTATCCGTAAAAAAACAGAGGCTTGCTTTCCGAAGAAAAATGTATTTTGAAATTGATTCAAAATACATTCAGCATCAGATAAAAAGCTTGCATACGAAACAGAGTAAAGTACGCAAAACAAATTAAGAAATAGTTTCATCTTAGTTAGATACACAAGTGTCAGCAAACCCGTGACTTACCACATTTTAAAAAGATCTTCACGAGCGCATAATTTTGATTCTAATCAGTATGAATCTTTTGATTCTAACTAGCTTTGAAGTTTAAAATGCCTTTGAGACGAAAACGACTACCATTTGGATTGTTGGATGTCTTTGAGGAGGTTCGAATAGTAGGACAGCATGAAAGCGGATGGTCCCTCCTGTCGGATTGAGTATCATATTGGTCATGCATAGTTATATTACAGTTTCATGCTGTTCACTGACTTGGGTACAAGGAAGTTACTGCTCACGACAAGTAGTCTCAGGAAGAGCTATGTGGTCTACAAATAGGGAAGATTTGTCCTGCAAGCGTTACATAAGACAACTGCCACAATTCCATGAAAAGTGATACCCTCCCTACACCATCCAGTTAATGCCAGTAACATTAGCAGACGGCGGGATGCTTCTGGATTGCTTTCACGAATATACAACTACGGATATTGATTCTGACACCACAGAAACGTCGCCAGAGACTGCAATGGTTCCATGAAAGAGCAGCGTGGAGCCATGCGGAATGGTAGTAAGTCATCTTTAGTGAGGAGCATCGCCTTTGTTTAGTAAAGGTGATAACCATACCCGTGTGTGGAGGCAAAGCTGTCAGCACCCCGATGAACAATTTGTTGTCATTCATCATACATCCAGACAGTAAGGTAAGGCGTGATTTCGTACGATGCATGATCTCTGTTGGTCTTCACCAGATCCACTTTGATTGATTAAAGTTACGTTAATGAGATCTTTTGATCGATGGGCTCAACAAGACAACATTCATGTTTTCACCGCTGCTACCACAAGAGCGAGTCTTACTCTCAAAGACATCAGCAGCATCGCAAAACCTGTCAGCCATAGGAAGCATTTAGAAGTCGTTCCTTTAAGATTCCATTGCCACCACAGGCCGTGGGTTGCTACAGGCCGTTCTGTTAAGATTACAACGCTACCGCAAAATTTGCAAGATCTACATACCAAAGTTCAATCTACATGAGATGAATTGAATCAAAATTCCATTAAAAGCGTCTACAACTGCATGCCACGAGGTGTGCACAATTCATTAATAATAAAGGTGATCGAACATCCTAGTTAGAGATGTAATGATTTTATATTTCGATGAATACAGTTTCACACTCTTGCTAAATATTTAATCACTTCTTTTTGTTGATTGAATACCAAACTTGCTTTCAAATATCATTGCAATTTGACTATTCCTTCGAGGTGCAAGCTTTTGTTTGACGATGAGGATTTACTTTTAAATAAAAATAATTTACATATAGAGTATCAAGAATAATGCAGCAGGACTTTAAGTTATATGTTGCGATGAATTATGTATTGAAAAGGGTCAAAGGCAAAGATTTATTTTATTCGTATTAATTGTTATATCATACATGAAATTTGGGAGAAAACAAAACTATTAATTCGAAACAAAAATTTACCTATTAATTCGTGCTACTTTTAAAGATGTATTCTTGTGAAATTTATGAATAAAACAGAAGCATTTTACTTTATTTCTAAAAGCTGTTAAAATCATCAGAATTTAATGTACTTCGAGATATTTTACAAATTTATTTAATTTTCAGTATTTTTTTAAAATAGAATTTAATTTTTATTGCAAAAATATTTCATTTTGAAAGTTCTTCTCAATTTAAATTAATTATTTTGCAACTTATTGTAAAAACATTCTAAAATAGGCCATTCGACTGTCTCGACTTAACTAATAACCGCCTGCAACTAAGCCACTATATATTTATAATGATTATATTTTACAAATATTGTATTCCTTTCTTGTTCCAAAAATATATGTGATATATATTATATCAAAAATATTAATTTTTTTATAGAAATCCTCAGTTACGACATTATTTTTTAATAGGTAAACGCTTAGTTCCCATAGAAAACTGTAAAACATCAAACGCATATTCAATAAAAAGGAATTGAAAACTCTAAAATTGCAGACAGTTTCAATGGAAAACAATTTGAAACCATATAACCTCAGACACAGTGAGATGAGAAATAAATCGAAAACTGCAAAATGTCAAGCAGTCTTAAAGAAAGAAATTCAAAGCTATAAAATATCAAACACAGTTTTATCGGAAAACAATTGAAAAATTATAAAATCTCAAATACACAGTTTATAATTGACGAAAAAAGTGTCGGGAAAAAAAGAAACACAACACCAACTATCTAAAGCGGCGAGATACAATCAACAGTGAACACATGTCCTACATACAGAAAGGCGGCTAATTTCACTTAGAAGAAAAGAAATTACCTTACGAAAAGCTATTCTGGTTTCAGCAAAGACCGCAATTCGTTGTTTGACAGATGCATGATAGTCGTATCACTTGCAGTGTTTCTCTTTTCTCAAGTGTCATGGACGATAATCGGGACAATCTGGTTCTGTTTGACAGCTGTGCTGCCAAGTGGGAAAGGCCCTTTAAAAAAGACAGCTTTGAAGAGCCTTGAAAAGTCTAGGAACTGTGTTTTCGGATATGGGAAAGTCCTCCTCCTCTCTCTAAAGTTTTGTGTGTTCAATAGAAAGAGTGTAATTTAATTTAAACATGAGCCCGTAGCATTTAGAAAATAATTTACAAAACAGATTTTAATGAAATTGGGTATGTACGAGATGGTTTAGTAAAGTTTTAATTATTACTAAAAATAATCGATATATCTGGATACAATTTATACTGAATATTAAATGAGAGTCTTATGTACGTAATGTTGTAAATTACAGCCGTTAATGTTAATTTGTTTGGTTTCCAGAAGTCGTGAATTGAAATAAACCGTAGTATCATAAATTTGTAGTTAATTATTCAGATATATCGAAAAGTTTTAAATATTAAGAAAAAAAAATATAAGCAGGATAGAAATTTAGTTATTATTAATTTTCTCAAGATTTATCTATATAGTCACTATCTGTCGGGGCCCAAAGTCCTCCTGTTGGTGTGGTGTGGAAGTTCGGAGAGGGGGTGCCAGCTCAGGTGTCGTCCTCGTCACTTGATCGTGGTTCAAAATTACGAGGTCCGTCGCCAATAACCCTCATGTTGCTTCTAGTGCGACGTTAATAAAAACTAAACTAAACTAAGAAAAACTAAATATAGTCACCATCAAGAGTTAAACATTCATCTCGGGGCTTTTCGACCTTTCGAAGGTCATCATTGTAGAACTCAGTATATCTTCTCCATACTGCGGGTTATTTCATTCTTCTGCTTCCTGAAACCAAACAAATCAGCATTAACAGCTCTTGATTACAACATTATAAATATGAGAATCAATTAATACACAGAATAAATTTTAATTAGATATATCGGTAATGTCTTTTGGTTATAATTAGAATTTTGCCATACCCTACGTACATAGGTTGATATAATACAAAAAGAAATACTATACGATTAGTATGGTACTCACACATGATCGTAAATATAGCTCATCAAAGAAAGAATAATTTCTCTTTAATTTTATTCTTTATTACATCGCTCCAAGAGGCAACGCGAGGGCTATTGGTGAGTGACCTCGTAATTTTGAACCTTGGTCAAGTGAAGAGGACATTACCTTCTTTACCACGTCAGTGGGAGTATTTGAGATCTCGACCAGATTTAAATTGCATAAACTCCGCTACACAGCTAGTAAGTTTAGAGAGAGAGGTGCCAGCTTAGATGTCCTCCTCGTCACTTGATAAACGTTCGAAAATACGAGATCCTTCAACAACAGCCCTCGTATTGCGTCTAAGCGTGACGTTAATAAACAATTGATAAATCGATATGTAACACTCAACCCTCATTATTTAAATCTACAAACATCGTAAAGCTCAGATGACTTTAATGACAGTAATAATTTAGGATGCTCCGTGCACACAGTTCGAATGCTGTTGGTTTGCTCCACAGCTAAAGAAACGCAGGATTCTTCAAAATTTCCGAATTCGAAGGCACTTGAATAACCAATCGTTATTAAAATCGAAAACGATTACTGTGCTTTATTCTCTGCACAGTGACTAGCTATTAATTTTGTTTGGTTTTCGTTTTCATCTAGCTTTATTAAACTTATCAGAAATAATTCACCGTCGATATCGACATACTAAAATAAAAAAAAAATGTCAAACATACACACGAAAATTAGCAGGAAAATATTTGAAATTTAGAGGATCTGACATTTAATGCTTTAATTCCATTGACAGTCCAAACAGTCTGAACCGATGGTTCTGAGGAGAATTCGAATGGTATTCAGCGCACTGCTTCAACGTTTCACAGGGAGGCTCCGAGCTCCTCACAACTTTGCGGTAAACTTACGACGAGAAGGCACCTTTAATCGAGTCGCATATTTGATATTGATTTGACTGATTGTTTATATTAACATCTTACTTTGGAGCAAAATGAGGGCAATTAATGACGGAAGTGACGATGACGGCACCTTAGCTTCCCCTTCTTCTCTAAATTTCCACACTTCGCAAATGGAGGACTTAGAACTTCGAAAGATTTAAAGTACACAAGTAGCGCAACACGGTGGGCTTTCAGTGGCATCAGATTCGATGATTATTTACTAACGTCGCACTTGGAAGCAACACACGGACAATTAGAGACAGATCTTGTCATTTTGAATCGTTGTAAAGTGATGAGGTCAACGAACTGACGAACTGGCATCCTACTCTCCAAAATTTCTCACCATGGCAACGTAAGGATTTGAAGCCTTGGAAGATTCAACGAAAATCAGGTCCACTACATGATGGAGCTTAAGTGGCATCAAGCACCTTTCCTGGTTGTCTAACATGGGCAAACCGTATGTTCAAGTCATGTTTGACTAAAGATTTATCGTACAGAGAGGGACCTGTCGCAACTCTAAATATTTTGAGGCTCGCAGTTCACACATTGCCATGAACGGGGAGAGAGGAGTGCCAACTCAGGTGTCGATCACGACATCTGACCGCGGTTACTCGCAAGAATCGGAAGTGTAATGGCTGTGATAAAAATACCTTGTGTCGGGCAAAAAAGGCAGTCGGAAAAAAGGACAATAAATAAACCGTCAATATCTGGATTAATTTAAGAACGGTACTATTTACATGGTTATACCTTATAAGAAATTCAGTATCAGACATATTAATTTACAGGAAGTGACTGCCTAAATGATACAATTTTTTTAAACAAATTATATAGTTTTTGGTTGATCCAAAAATAATCATATATATTATTAGATCATTACTTAATATGTGACTGTTTATACGATACCTTTGTTGAAAAATCTAGATTTTGATGCTATGTCTAAACTTACAATTTTTCTCGTCAAGATTCTTATGTTTGAGTATCTTTCTTTAGATTGACCCCTCGACACTAACACCGTCCCAGAAATATACGTGACTAGTTAAGAAAGAACTTTTCCTCCCAATCCTTTCGTCCTCTTTGAGGAAAGAGACAGAAACTGAACTTGAATGTGCAATGGAGTCGCTTTGAGAGAACCTTTTGACCTTTCTTTCTCATTTTAAGTCGTCAAAACTACCGTTGGGACTCTTTTGATGCCCTCAGAGTATTCTTCACCGATGAGGAAGGCAATAACACTTTATTGACAGTCCACTGTGACGGATATTAGGGGACGTGGACTTTTTATCAAGAACTTTCTCTTTTTATTTCGGTTCGGTGAAGACCCTAGAAAATAAATATTGCGGGAATTGGATATAATTCATATCTGTAGTTGTTTGAAGAAAACATTTTTGTCAACTGTTATGTTCAGAATGATACTTGAATGCCAAAACATTGTAGCATTATGTAGTAAACTTAACAAAAGTTCGCTTGCTTTTTTTTAAAAGAGTATTAATTTTAAATCTCTTGAACTGCAATGTGTTTTTGAAATAAAAGTTAAAATAGAACTTTTCGGCTTGTATGTATAAACATATTTCGCAAAAGTATAAGATTAATTAAAATTTTCTGACTGCTAGAAAAACTGATTGAAAACTCTGAAAAAATATCGTTTTGTAGTACATAAATTTTTTTTATTTTTCAAACAATTGTTATAAATTATATTTGTTTATATATGATTGCTAATAAAACTGAATGTTTATTGGCATCGCTTTGAAAAGCAACACGAGGGATATTGGCGACGAGCCTCATAATTTTGAACCTCGGTCAAATGACGAGGACGATTCCTGAGCTAGAACTCCCTCTCTGAACTTCCACAACACGCCAACGGGAGGACTTAGACCTCGATTGAATTTAACGCGCATCAGTCCCGCTACACTGTGGTTCCTTAGTGGCATCAGAGTTCGATTCCCCGAATCGATGAAAACAACGTTGACCGAGAATCCGCGACCATGACCATTAGACTACCGTGGCCACTAAATTTATTTGAAAGAAATCGTTTTTTTTTACAGTAGCCATTTTAGTAACTATAATATGATAAAAAATTGTAATTCTACAGTTCGAATTCTAGTTGTATTTTATTGTATTACTTTTGGATTCAGTTTCTTATAGCATTCAATTCTACCTGTTGTTGCGAAATCCATTTGATTTATTTTATCAAATTTTCTCGTTATTTATAAAATAGATTAATGCAACTCCTACAATAACTGGAAACATTGCACGTATTGCGTATCATAATTAAGAATGTTTAGCATTTTTAATAATATTTTGTACCAACTGTAAAACTCTACATGGACAAAAATGAAATTTTAATTAACCATGCTGTAGTATTACAGTTCATTTGAATCGTTTTGCACAACCGCATTAAACAAAGAAGTCATGTAAGAATGTCAATGAAATGTGTAGTGAAATGTCCTTCAAAATAATTATTTTACTTAAAATTGAAAAGTTACATATCTATTTGACGAAATCATCTTCATTCAAATAAAAACCGTCATTTATAGGCCCAATGTCCTCACAATGTCATGGTGTGGATAGACAAGGGAATGACAATTCGATAGATAAATCATCAATGAGTTGACAAATCAAAGGAATTTATCCGACTTAGCCCCCCAAAATTTGTAGAAAAGTGTTAAATATATTTACTTATTTGGCGAAATCATTCTAAGCAATTATTATGTGTATATATTGATTTGATTTTGGAAGTTTTTAAACATATATTTTGCTTGGATATTACGTATATTACTAATCGTGTTAAGTTTTCAACGACAAAGTGTACGTATATTTTTTATAACTTTATAAAAAAACTTTACTGTTAATGTAATATTTTTTTCTTCGAAGATATTTTTGAGAATGAATGTAATTTAACTTGGGAATTTCTTGTCAAATATTATGTGCACAGTGACTACTTTCGAACAATTCTTTAATCATATAGGGAAAAATCTATGGAGATAAGCAAAATAATTACGATATTCCAAGTGGAATTTTACTTATTTTCTATAATTCAATAATAATATTTGAATCCAATGTAAAGCTTATCAGCAATTAAGAGAATAAAATACATATTTTTAAATAAATATGAACATTATAGTAATATTATAGTGTATAATAAGATTCATGCGTCTCAGAATAGGGTGGGGGGCTCCTTACAAAATTTCATAAGTACTATTAGCTGAAAGAAATTACTCCTTTCTATCTTTTGAGTATAAGCCGAATTATTCAAAGCTCAAAAATCAGTGTAATATAATTATATATATATATTCAAAAAATGCATCGCGGAAATTTTAAAGTTAGAATAAAACTTACATATATATTCATTCCAGGTACTAGGAGTGTCCGAGAGGGAATTCCTTGACCAGATGGGTGTATATTTTGTATCCTTCGTAGGCCATTACGGTTACGACCGCGTTCTTGGTGTCCTGGGCAGACACATGCGGGATTTCCTGAACGGCCTGGACAACCTACACGAATACCTCAAGTTCAGCTATCCCAGGATGAAAGCTCCCTCTTTCTTCTGCGAAAATGAAACCTCTTCTGGACTCACATTGCACTACAGGAGCACGAGGAGGGGATTCCTCTGGTACACTATCGGCCAGATTCGGGTAAGAATTTTTCTTTTTAAATTGATGTTGTTAAAGAATTAAACACTCGCTACTCGGGTTTCAAAATCTTCCACCTGGACATTATCTCTGGACTCTTTCAATTAATCAATTTAGCAAATTAGAGAAAAGTTGGGTGAGGTACTTAGTGCTTTTATACAAAACCAATTTTGATAAATTTATTTAATTTTAGCAGTTCCATTTTAATTAATGAGCAATTACAATTGTGAAAAATGAAATTCCTTAATAAGTTTCACATTTTTTTTATCGCCTCTAGATCGCACAAATCTCATATCAACCAGTAAGGCTCCCGTCTACCGACTATTTTGATTTCGTGAATGCATTGTTAATCCTTTGGAATTTCTACTACCGTCCTGGAATCTAAACTGTTTTATGAATTTGAAAGCAAAGTACATACAAAAGAGCAGAAAAAAATGAAGGTTTCTGTGAAATTATATTTTCCTACGATTTTTTCGCTCTTTCATACGCAATTTTTTTTTGCATTCAGATAAAATATTATACATATCATATATTAGTGTGTGATTACCGTTGTAGAAATTTCTTAGGATTAATATTGCATTCACGGAATCAAAATGGTCGGTAGTCTTTACATATTGGTATCACTGTTAATTGCTCAAAGGGAACTAATTATGATATTAATGGATAGGCTAACAAATTGAACTGACATTGCTAACTAACTTTCTAAATCAGAATCGTTTCGTTATGAAATCCGATGTATTTTGCGGAATTGTGTAGAGAATGGCCTAATGTTCCATATTTCCTTTGAATCCGATCAATTCCAAATGTATTCGAAGAAAGTAGTTAGTGACCCTTGTACTAGATAACTTATTACAAGCCCTCTATAATCACATGGTTATTAAAATGATTTATCCTATTTTAAAATTCCATGTTTTCAAAAATAAACACAACACCGAATGATAAGTAATATATTCATGCAAAGGAAAACTTTTCAAGTCTTATACTGAGAACAATACGTGTAGGTGATCCTCATGTGGTCTTCGTTAAGCTATTTCACGAATGCTATTTTCGAAGATTAAACGGAGCTACATCTCAGTTGGACCGGTCGCAGTGAATCAGATGACTTGATTTTACATAGCTGGCCACTGAAGTTATCTGGTATACGATTCCCATGCTATTTCTTCCATTGGAGGTTTGAAAAAGATAAAGTGTTTGGCCACCATTACTCACAAAATTATGTGAACTTAAACAACGGATTACTGCTGCTGTATAATCAATTACCGCTAATATTTTACAACGTGTTTGCGGGGATTAACACATCAAATCGACATTATACGTGTAACTAGGGAGGAAGTTGTATCAAATACTTGTAAAAAAAATTCTATACTTTACCTTAGCATTCATGTAATACTTATCATTCTGTGTCGTTTATTTATGAAAATATAGAATTTTGAAGTTGGAGGAATTGTTTTTATAACCTTGTATTAGGTCTCGTAATATTATCTCGTTAATATAAAATATTGTTTGCTTTTTCATCTACTTTCGTAAATCAATTTACAAAAGATATTTTAAAAAATCTCCGTTTTACTCAACAAAAGAGGAGTTCTTACAGTTATTTGAAGACACTTTCATTTAATCAGTTTATCATTTGGGATAATGCAATTTAATGAATTTTGTACCAATTTCTAACTCATCTGCTACCAATCTCAATCTACCAATAACTCCAAAAGAATTATCTCTAGAGAATACAAATGGTAGTCTTCTTCAGCTTTGAACTAATTATATTTTCCCACGCAATATTCCAACCGCTGTTTGCAACTTTCTTTATCTGAAAGTTTTCTTTCCAGAATGGTAAATTTAGACCTGAAATCTATAGTCATTTTCTTAATGGACTGCTTTTAAGAACAACAACCACGAAACATTCTATATTTTACAGTTAATGTGAAGATACATGGAATGTTTTTACTTCGAAGATATTATCTCTAATCTATGATTATATCGTGTAATTCAGCTTTGTGTAGTTAAATAATATCAGTGTCAGATGTTGTTTTTGTGTATAAGCACTCTATAACAAAAAAAAAAAAAAAAAAAAAAAAAAAAAAACAGAGGCACTCAGAAGATGTTGTCCGAAGGAGACAAAAATTGGAGGATAGAAAATTATGTACAGAATAAAAAATGATTAAAATTTCAGAAGAATTGAATGATTCATTTCAGAGGTACATAGTTAAAAAGTAACGAGCTCGAAAAGGTGTTGACCCACCTCTAGCCTGGATTAAGTTGCCACATAACGTGGCATAGAGTGAGAAAGCTCTCTGAGGCTCTCCTGCGGTATTTCTTACCAAATTTGCTCCAAATTGTCGGGCGAGGTCATTGACATTCCCTGGTAGATGCAGTCGCCTTCTCATCATATCCCAGACATGCTCGATTGGAGAGAAATCTGGCTGGCCAAGGAAGTGTTTGACAAGCTGTAAGACAGTTCATAGTAATAGGTTCTGTATGTGGTCTGGTATTATCTTGCTGAAAAATAATGCCAAGGTACTTCAAAAGGAACGGTAGCAAAACAGGTCACAGCTTCGACGTACTGCTGTGCTATAAGTGTGCCTATAATGACGACCAAAAGGGTTCGACTATCAAAGTACGATCAAAGGGGGCCGGCTAAATGGCACTCCAAACCATACCTCCTGGTTGAGGCACTGTGTGGTGTGCAACAGTGAAAGCAGGATCGACACGCTGCCCTGGCGTCTCCATACACTTCGATGATCGCCAGGATACAGTTGGAAGCCAGATTCGTTGCTGAACACTATACGTTCCCAGCCAGCATCATTCCAACTTGATCGAGCCAAGCACCACTGTAACCCAGCTCGATAGTGTGCAGGCGTGAGCGGCAAGTGGTGTAGCGGTCGGTACGAGCGTAGATTTCTCTCTATCAGCCGTCTGTGAATGGTCATGGTGGACACTCGTGTGCGAGTCGCGTTCGTCTCATAGTTGATAACGATGAATCAGGTGCTGTAACAGCTGATCTGACAATCACTCTTTCCTCCCAATCTGCTGTGGCCCTAGGTAGATCGCTACCATCGTGACGCTAAAATCTGCTATTGTCCATCCATTCTTGCCAGCCTCTTCTAATCGCCGCACCGCTTCGACCCATAGGACGAGCGATTCGATTTGCCCAACCTACCTCTTTCAAACCAATGATACGACCTCTTTCAAACTCTGACAGTTGCTTGTAATGAGTTCGAATCCTGCGGGGAGGCATTTTCTCAGTCGTTGAAAGGTATCCTAAACCCCAATGCAACAGAAAATTTGACCATCCGATTGAGAATCGCTTCTTACATACACCTGCTGGGTGCTCAGTTCCGATGCACTGTAGCTCCTGTTATTCATTCATCGGACACCAAGTTTTATTAATTTGCATGCTCGGTTCAAATGTCTTTGCATGCGAAAATTCATGACAGTCGCGTAACTGTTTCTGGGTGAGTAGTTTTTTTTTTGTTATAGAGTGTATATAGTATTGAGCACTGGTAAGAAAACTTCTATATTTGCTCTTTGTATTTATGTGTTACTTGTCGTTTTCTGTGTCGTTTACGAATGAAAATATGGAGTTTTGAAATCAAATGAATCATTTTGGATAAGCCTATGTTTTCTCAGTTTCTGTGATAAGTGGATCCATAATTAACAGTTGTAAACTAGTATATGACTCCTCAAAACATAATTTTTAATCGTAATTTTAAAATCAAATGCTTTCTCAGAGTTATTGAAAGATATTGCAAGGAATTTGAGATTTAGGGATTTAAAAACGTGAGGAAGCAGAACATATAAAAATATTAATATGTTGCATTTCTCTTTCTTTTAGTAATTGTGTGACATTGGGCTATTCGCGGTTTCTCTTCACTAACCTTGGGGACTTTCAATTGAGATTGATTGCTTTCACTAAACAACCTTTGCCCAACCAAAAATGAAACGTGATGCATAATGTAGTATGTAAAGCAGTTAGGAATGAAGTGGTCGAATTAAGAATTATATAAACTCCGTCGGAAGGAGTTGAGTATCTGAAGGAGGATCAGAGAGGCGTTGTAGTGAGAGGAGGTGAAGTCTAAGTGCTATATAAAAGAAAGGCGGAATTAAATACTAGTATTGAGGCTTCGAGTAAAGATTACTCGAAAAAGATTCGGTCTAGTATTTTCAGCAGTTGTTCCAGATTCGGAGTTGCAGTCGATAAAAGATATTGGTAAGAGTCTGTTAGAAAGCTTAACCTGGAGAGCATAATTATTGGTGTCATAGTAAATAGATACTAATAAATTGTGAATGTTGTTTTGGTGATTCTGTAATTATTTGTGTCGTAGTATTTAATATTTGAAATTAGTGATGGCACAAGAGGACGCCCGGGTCGGTCGGGTGTTACAATTGTATTTAATATTTATATTTTCATTGAATAATGTTTTTATGAGTGGAAAAAACGAAGCATCGTTTGGTTCAATAATTTTGAAAAGTTTTGAGTAAAAAAATTTTTTTTTGATCGTCAAGTGTTTGAGAGATTCATTTATCGTTTGTAGTTTCTTACTTTTAAATACCCATAACTTGGAAACTTTTGAGCAAAATTTACCTAATTTAGAAGTTTTGTATAACTTTAAGAAGAGATAAAAGAAAAATTCAATATATTGTAAGTGAGATTATAACTTTTTGGAATGAAATGTGTTGATTAAAGTAGTTAATTAAAACAATATCATACTTTAGTTCCATTTGTGTTATTGACATTGATACTAGTTTTGCCCAGTAATGATGAAAATCGCTAAATCAATCTACCTGTAATCATGAAATATGTTTATTACAAGGGGTATTCAAATGAAAAGGTACGAAGCGTGGTAACATCGTAACTGTTAACATATTTTCCTGTACCCCTATGGGAGAACGTAATAAGACATCTAGGGATGCGAATGGAGTCTCCGGCATTGATCGGAGCATGCGCGGGTGCCCTCATGCGCAGAAGAGAGCAGAGGCTCTTATAAAGAGCACCGTCTAATTGACGTGGTAGTCCGTGTGAGACATGATGACATTCATGTTGCAAAATTTGGTGATTGAGGAGCAGCGGGGGGTTATCCGATTTCTAATAGCGGAACGTGTTAAACCGACTGCTATTCATCGCTGGATGGTGATCGTATACAGGGAAGACTGTGTGTCCGACAAATCAGAGAGAAAATGGAGAGCCCGTTTTCGTGCAGACCGTGAGAGTTTGGTTGATGACCCGATACCAGACTAGACGTAGCGTCACAGGTGATGAGAGCTGAAGCATGCGTCGTCATCTCCCTCTAAAAAGTTTAAAGCTGTGGCGTCTGCAGGCATGTTGTTGCTCACAGTCTTTTCCGAGGTCCAAGAGCCCCTAATTGTTAAGTTCCTCAAGCACAGAAGAACCATTAACTCCGATGTGTCATGTGAGATACTCCGAAGTCTAAGCAGGCCCAACAAGAACAAAATACCGTGGCTGCTAACTGAGGGTGTGGTTCTTCTCCATGATAACACGCGTTCACACGTCTTCAGGGTCACACTCGTGGAACTGGCCAAGTTCAAGGGGGAGCAGCTTGACCATCCGTTCTACATCCCGGACCTGACGCCCTGCAATTTTTATGTGCTGGGTCCCTGAAAAAACATCTGAAAGGGAAGCGCTTCACCTCTGACGAAGAAATCAAGGACGCTGGGAAAGACTGGGTCCCGTCATGACCACAGGAATTTAGGAAATAAGGATTCCTTCGGCTTGTTAATCAATGTGACCGTTATGTTCAGGCCTATGGTGTATACTTTGATTAAAGTCTTCATTTATACCCACAGTTTCGTTTCGTACATTTTCATCTGAACACCCATTGTAAACTTTTTCTCGTAGCCTTTAGAGATTAATAACATTTTTTGGATATGTGGGAAGGATTCATTGCTCAAAAGGTCAGCCTTGCAACTGATAAGCTGCACCCCCGATTATCATCAAGCAGTGGTTTATAATTTCGGACGGTCCCTGGGATTGCAACAGATTCCCTCTTTGCTATTACAACTGATAGACCCTTAGTGGGTCATTGAACAAATAATCCATGATAATGTCCCCAATTTGGACTCACGAAGAGGGCACTTAAAACTTGTAGGATTCTTCTTGTAGGATTCTTCCCTTTCTCCCTGGCGACACCAAGAGTTCCTTTAAATAAGAACGTTATCCAAGGTTGGGATACTTTACACATCATACACACAGTGACACACTCATCTAGATCGTTGGAAAGCTGAGAAATAGATTTTTTGAATGGTGTATAAATGTTAGAGTTTTATCGATAGGGGGTCGCAGTAGCCTAGGGGTCATGGTTTTGGATTCGTGACTGGCGGCTTTCGTTCAGTCGTGGGTTCGATTCTTGGCTGCCAAAGACCCGTCGTGTATCCGGGGCCCAAAGTCCTCCCATGGTGTGGTGTGGAAGTTAGGAGAGGGGGTGCCAGCTAAATTATCGTTCTCATCACATGATCGTGGTTCAAAATTACGAGGTCCGTCGCCAATAGCCTTCGTGTTGCTTCTAGTGCGACGTTAATAAAAAAAAAACTAAGAAAACTAAACTTTATGAATAGATCGCGAGTTACACGAGCAATTGTGTTAGGTGATTTTTCCAACTATGCAAAGTAATAAAAATGGCATAACGTAAGAAATATCTTTCTGAGGAGGAATTCAGATTCTTTTTTCTTCCCATTTTCTTTTAATTTCCTTAAAATTAAACAGTAAGCATAAATTAGACTATGGAGAAAATTTTTAGAAAGCAAATGAATTAATGCTGAGCTCTTTCTTTTCTAGTATTCCATCTGATGTACTTTTAAAAATAGATTTTTTTGGCCAGATTTATAAACCTTTTTAGCATTTAAGGCATCTAAATAATTCAGAGAAGAGGGGCTCCCTATCATGGAGCCCTGGTAAGACAAACCTATGTTTCTTAAGGAGAAAAATGTGTTCATAATTGCTATAGGAATGCAAATTATTATTTTTTCATTATTTTGAATTATTTATTCGATAATATTTTTCCTGCTTTGCCTGTCAGTACAAATGTTAAATAAACTTGCGAAGTAGAGGAAAAAAAAGCTTTATTCTTCAATTTATTCAACAAAATTTTAAACCAGTAGTATGGAAATATATTCTGTGTATAGTTATAAACAGAAAATCCATTTCATCACTCTTGATTGATTGGGATGTTTAGAATATTGAGCAACGGAAGCTTTTCTTTTCTTACTCGCACTTTGTCGGTGAAATCACAAAACGCACGCGAATCCATTTTTTTGGATTTGGACCAAATGTCGCAATGCGTTACTGGTATACTAGTCATTATTTAGTAATGTAAACATTATATATTTCGAAGTATAACTACTAAAGGAAAGAGAACATGAAGGTAAATACAAAAAGAAATGTAAACTTATTCTCTAAAATGGTAAACATATTTTTGAAAAATGGTATTGGTTTTATTTTTACATTATTGCGCGTTATTATATCGTTATTATCATTGATATTATTATCATATTGCCGTTAAGTTACACATAAGTGGTTGTAGAAGAAATACGTCTATGACATTTGTACTACTCAGAATGATGAGCGCCAACAGGACAGTTCTAGCGATCCTTCTGTATTTTCGACCATCTTTGTCAAACAATTTTTATCCCCCCCCCCCCGTTTTTTCAAACGTCTAGATCACAGTTACACCTATTTTGGTGCAAAATACTCATATCTGGCATTTGCACCATTAAACTCAGTCTTCACTCATACTCACCGACCTTTTCTATTTTCGACCCTCCTTCTTGTTAACCAATTTTTACCTTTTTCTTTTTTTTCTGTCTAGATTATAGTTTTAAATATTTTTTTGGCACAATTCAGCCGAATTTTATAACGAGATAACTCAACAAATTGGCCAAATAAGGCGACGATTCGCTTTTGATGTATTTTTAAGGTACAACGCCATATCTAGGGGAAATTTGAAACTTTGTTATTTTTTCGCAAACTAAACTTTCAATCTTGAGAACGATTTTGGTCCAAGCCATATTCTCACAAACAAATTAGTGGATTTTATATTAAATTTTAAAATATGCCAGTGACTTTTGGTCCATCGTATTTATTACTTGAGACGGGATTGAAGGAATTTGATGAAATGTATCCCTTCAAATTTCAATAAGGTAAACTTCTTGTCTCATCTCAGGTTTGAAATAAGTATAAATTGCATGCATTTTTCTCTATATGTTAGCTACAGATTATATTAATCTTTTAGCTGGTTAAAATTTATCATAAATTTCATTCAATAAATGCTACATTTTTTATTACATATTTTTATTCTTTTTTTCCATTTCTAAGTAAATAATCATTATTAAATATAATGTTTCTCACATAATTTCAAGCATTTAGAACAATCCTTTCTGCAAATAAATTTTTTTCTCTGATATTGTCTTTTCTTCCAATACAAACATTGGAGTTATTTAGTTTATTGTTGTGAGTAAAAAGTAAAATTAATTTACAATATTTTTTATACTACAATTGCATTTACTTTCTTAAAATTTACTTACTTACGCTAAGTGAATAAACTTTTTTGAAGAATAGAAAATATACGGGCAAAAGATAGTAAATACGACAGAAAAATCAGATAGTTTGAACGTCATATGGGCAAACCAGTGAAGGGGCGAAAGCAGTGCTCTTACGGCATACACGTAAATCAGTAAAGTGTTGACAAAGTAACTAATTGATAAAAGACCTATATTGCTATAGACATTTCACCAGTTATAAAGTTTATATTTTAAGAAATTTTTTTATAATTTGAAGTATTGTTGATTTTATAAATAAATTTCGAATCAATCGAGCAAAAAATTAACGTGTAAATCGGGATGTTTGCTTTAGTTGGAATCAATTTTTTTAAGACTGATGAAGTTGATATTATTTACAGTTCGATAATTTCGAAGATATTTGCTATTCTAAAATTACTGCAATTAAGAAGTTGTATAATGATAAATACCGTTTTATTTCTTCGGACAACATAAGCAATTTATCAAATTTATTTTTAAAACTTAGTTAAAAATTATTCAGAAAAACGTTAAAAATATTTTTGGATTTATTTTAGCTAGATATATTATACTTATTTTTTTTAAAAAAAGGAGAGGGCTTTGCAGAATTTAATTATGCTTTTGCAACTAAGTATTTGTTACCATTGTTTACATTAAAATTTTGACATATGACTCTTAATTTATATCTGAGTCATTTATATTAAATGATGTTATTTTATTAAAATTTATTTCGTCTTCTAATTTCTTAAAGCAATTATGAATTTAAATGTATATTTTTTGTATTTTGTAGAAGTTATACATTACGGACTTACTTTCTTCAGGTGAGTAAGCGCATCACTCACCCGAGGGCACAATACTGACCTTTTTCCTTTCCTATGACGTTTACTGTCTTTGATAAATACAGGTGACGCGCCCCCAGCATACCCTAACAATCTATCTCTATAATTTCAACACACCTCCTTGTCAATCGTTTTATCTTTTTTTCTCATTTTTTTTTTTAAATTACAGTTACACCTTGTTTGGTATATCTGGCTCTTGCAACCCCCCCCCATTAAACTTACTATCACTTACACTCACTCATAATTTTATGTGATTTATATACTTTTCTTTTGATCATTTGTTGTAAAAAATAGTTGTACACAATAAATTAAAATGTTTTACTAATTTTTTATTGGATTTAAGTTAAATTTAATGCAAACTTTTAAAAATTTAGTTCATGTTTCTTAACTAGATAAAATAAAATAGGAAAAGATAGTTAAATATTTATTTGAAGAACAGAATAATATAATGTACTTCTCTCGAGTCTCTACTACCGCAACATTTTATAATTCTCCTTATAATCTAGAATGTAAATGTTAATTAAATTCATTAATTCCTGAATAATTATTCCGAATTCTGAGAAATAAAAACTGAATTAATAGATCTTTATGATAATATTGATTTAATAACGGCTCTGAAACAATTGTTATTTTAATTTTGTAAGCAGAGAAAGAGAGCGAGAGAGAAAATAGTCTTAACTATTATGATCTTTTATCTGTTGATTGTAATGTTATTCGATTAACTTGCTCAGAAGCAACAAGAATTAAGTTAATAATGATTTGAAATATTTTCGAGTATTGTAGCGTTCAACATGACGCTTCTGAAGTTAACAAAAACATATGGTGCCACCTCTAACTGTAACTGGGAACAACTATTTTGAGCCCTTGTGCGTGGGTTAGCCGCCAATATTCTATCGTTTATTGCTCGCGGCGATGTCACTTCATCTTACTTGACATGAGAGTTTTATATTAATGTCGATATTCAGAATAAGATGTCATTGATTGTAATACTTGAATATACCTAATAAATTATCTGCTAACGTTCCTTTATTAGAAATTATTTTTTTCTTTTTCTTGGCATGAAACGTCCTAGATAAGATCATATTTTGATTCACTCATTTAATCATAATATATTACTGTATTTAACAATAGTTAGCCTCAGAAAGTCAAGGCTAACAACTAGCAGTAATTTTTATTTTGTGAGTAGTATGTTAATCCTATAGAGTTTTTACTTTTTTTTCTCTACTTTCTTATGCCGTTTTGATTAATTTTTTGGCATTTTTGAAAAAAGTGTTGTAAACAGTAAAAATAAGCGAATATAAAATATAAATATGTATTTGATTCTTTTACAGCATGTAAAAAGATAATATTGTAAACATTCAGACGATAAAACGATTTTATATAGAAAATTTATTTTAAAGCTCTCGTCTACCAGCCATTTTGATTTCTTGAACATAATATTAATCCCATGGAATTTGTAGTTTCCTAGTCAAACCTAAATTAATTTATCTATTTGAATGCTATAAAAATCACCAGAAACAGCAAACAATAATAAAGGTCTTTTTTACTTAATTGTATTTCCCTCCGAGTTTTAAAAATATTTAAAAATATTTTTAGGGACCGTAAACCCCTGAATAAAGCATTTTAATAGATGAAAATATATTTAAAAATCGAAAGAAAAAAATATAATTCCACAAAACCTTCATTATTTTTTTGGTTTTTTTTTTATGCACTTTATTTTATTCAAATTGATAAAATAATTTAGGTTTGAGGAGAAAAGTGTAAATTCCGTAGGATTGATTTTACGTTCACAAAATCAAAATTGCTGATAGAAGGGAGCCAAATAAGAAATTTTGCATTTAAAGTTATTTCATCGCTTGAATGTTCTCAGTATTATCCTTTTTCTGCTATGAAAGGATTAAATACATATTTAATTTTTTAATCGCTTTATTCTTATTGTTTACACAGATATTTCTTGTAAATGCCAAAAATTCATTCAAATCCATGTTTGAAAATAATTTTTGTGTTACAAAGTAATATATAACCACGCTAATATGCTAATCATGTTCAAATGGGCTACCAGTTTCTTCTGGATTAAAACTACAAATAATTCTTTTTATCATATATAAATTTTTAATTAATTCGAGTTCTCTTATTTAAAATAATCATTTTAGAGGTTAACCATGTGTATTTAGTTAAATATGGGTTAAAAATTTCCTTTGGCAAATGCTGTGGGGCATTCATTTACTTTAAAAATACTTTGTTTTGTTGATTGGCATTATTCTTTTCTCTGATCACAATAAATTGTCTGTTTTCTCTTCCTTACTTTACTTTCAGGTTGATTTCAACGAATATTTTATTTGATTTTTTTCTGCTTCATATATTTATTTTGTGTGAATTTTCAGAGAGACTTTAAATTTTTATATTGAATTACTATAATATACTTAACCTATAATATTTCTGTATCAATTTCCATCTTATGATTAATTACGTGTTAAAGCTCCACGAATGTGATAAATTTAAGAATTTGTAAAAAAAAAAATAATTTATTTTCTAAATAGCTTATTGGACGCAACTGTAATTTTTCGTTAGCAGTTTGTTTTAATTTAAATAACTAATGAAATTTTAGTTTATGAAGTCTTTCTTTAGAATGTGTTTTTTTTTGTTTGTTTAAATCGAAGGAATTAAAGATTTTTTTGAAATACTGATTATGCTCTTAAAGTCTCATAAATTGTAAAATCATTGTTGAGAGAAACAAATATTTCTTGACCTCAAATCTCTTTGTTCTTTGAAGAATGTTTATTTCAAACTGAAAATGGGGATTAATTGCTCATTTATTTGAATCCATTACAACGACACTCTTACTCATGACACTCTATTACACTACTGTTATCTTTTCATTCCATCTTAGTGTTTATTTTAATTTTTACGTATCACATTTATAGTCTCAAGGTCGCTTGGTGCATTTTTTTAAACTTCGGAGTAGATGTGTTTGTTCTTTTGATTCTCTTTTCGGGAAGTCTCTGAAACTTCTCTTTGTTAGAGATGAACTCATTAAAATGATTTAATATCTGTTACAAAACACGACGAGAAGCATTATAAAAGACATTTGAATTACCTACACGATAAATCATTACTATAACTCAGACGATCTCTTTCCTTTACCGTTTGCGCAACTGTGTTTTTTTTTTTTTTTTTTTTTTTAATTTAAAGCATTTTTTTTGCTGTGCAATTGTTAGAAAAAATTATATTTTGATGTTGGTGAAGTTCTTATGCACACCTTACCGAAATTTTGTTATTTTTAAATCTAAAAATGTTTATTTTGTGCTCATTGCATTCAAATTGTTATCGCCTAGAGCAGGGATGGCGAACCTTTATGTATCAACGTGCCGTTTTTTCTGAAAAAATGTTTAATGAGTCCACAGACGTGCCGTCAAATTATTTTGACTTCGTGATTATTGGGAAAATAATAATACTAAATAATATCAACACAAAATTCTTTATTTACTACAAAAAAAAAATGCATTTTGCAATGTCTCAGTTATACTCGTAATTCAAATTAAAGTAACATTAGAGTGATTTCTGTTGTTGCAGCTTTGCTGACAAATAACTGATATTAAAGTTGTAAGATGTTACTTTTAGCCGAATGCATGCTGAACTGGAGTCATCTGTCAAACGGTTTCTAAACGAGTCTTTAATATTCTTCATCTCTGAGAATAATGACTCGCAGGCATAGGTGAATGAAAATATGGTTAAAATAGCACGAGCCAGCTTCTGCAAACATTTAAATGTGTCTGGTAACGAATTCCATGTTTCCAAAATTTTGTTATTGACATTTTTACTTATATTGCTTGTCAATCTTTCAGTTTCAATTAATTCCAATTCTTTCCTTGTTTCAATAAATTTTTGAATCCATATTGAACTAGACTGGAAATCAATGAGCTGCATTTCAAATTCAGCTATTTCCAACTATTCGAATTGGGACAAGTTCAGTTTTATAAAATGAATTCAGATTAGGGTACATAATGAACTTGAGTCCTTTCGATAATTCTGAGAAAATCGCGCTGGAAATTCATTGATTGAAGAATAAATTACAGAAATAAATTCTTCAGCGACAGTTTCTTCACCTGGTTTCTCATATATACCTAAAACGTTGATGGCTTTTTTTTTCAAGATTGGAAAATACTTGTAGTTTCTTGTAATAATATCGTTCCTGTGTGTGTGTGTATGTCAAAGCGTCAAAAGCGCGAATGAGATCTATCATGACGATAATTGTTTTATTTGTGCCTTGAATCTTCACGTTCAATTCATTGAAGCGTTGGCATATGTCTGTAAAAAGCATTAATTTTGAAAGCCACATAATATCCAACAACTGTGAGTATTGTTCAATTTCCCTTTATTTTGCAGAAACAGTCTGATTTCTTTGAAGCAGTCAACAAATCTTTGAAGTACTTTCCCGTGGCACAACCATCGAACATTATTACACAACAATAAGTCATTATACACCGAGGTGACTTCATTTTACAAAGCATCAAACTTTCGCTTATTTAAGGCCTGCGTTGAAATTAGAATTACTATTTTTGTGAGTACATTACATTATCAAGACATGTTAAACCACTCTTAACACACAAGGCTTGTTGGTGAAGGATGCAGGAGAAATCAATAATCAAATGTCTTACGATTGTTTGAAATAAACTTATGAAACCATTTTGTTTTGCCCACCATACTTGGAGCAACATTAGTTGTTATGGAAGCAATTTTTTCAAATCAATTTCTTTCGCAGGAAGCGAATTTTTAACAGCCGTACAAATATTTGTGCTTTTTGTAGTTGTTAGCAACGATGTTATCGCAATTAATTCTTCATTAATGACGTTTTCTACGCAATATCAAGCAAAAACAGCTAAACGTGCAGATTTAGTAACGTCAGTGCTTTCATCAAGACATAGCGAGAAAAAGGAGCGGAGTTAATGCCAATTTTTTGTAAATCTGCTACATTTCTGGCCTGTCTTAAGATTTTTTTCTTTTATTGTGTTTCTAGATAGAGGAGTATCTTTGATGAGCTGAATTATCTTATTTTTATTTTCGAAATCATCAAAAAGTGAGGGCACGCATGCTAACCAGGCTTTCTTCAAAAACTCTCCCTCTTTAAAAGGTTTTCTATACCGAGCAATGACATTTGCAGCCTTGTAACTTGCCCTACTCGTATGATAATTTTTGCCAACATATTTAATTATATACGTCGACTGTTTTTTTCTGTCTTTCTTTGCATTTCCAATTAATTCCTTTTGCTCTGTTTCGCTTGTTTGACTAACGAATTTGTGATTTGTTTCAAAATGCCGTTTTACAGACCACTGTTCCAGAACATAAAATACACACCGCTTTGTCGCCTTTTCTAATCATGCCATATTTCTCAGTCCCCCAAGTTTGAAATTCTCAGATACATTTACTATCTTGCACTTTCCTTTTTTTAATGAACTAGCTATATTAAATAACAGTTAAAAATCGTAAATATAACACAAATAAACTTTAAAATACAGTAGTGTCAACGAAATTGACTATTGTGCTATGCGTAAGCAAACTTTGCGTCATTAAGTGCAATAACAAACGAACGGGCTTCCTTCCCCCCGCCCGAACACTCCGTAGAGAAGGATCACTCGCATTCGTTCGTAATATGCTTCATAGTGAACTTAGTAATCGGTGGCGTGCCCAAAATATTGTGTCGCGTGCCATCGATGGCACACGTGCCATTGGTTCGCCATCCCTGGCCTAGAGTATAAACTTAAGACCAAAACTTGGAGAAAACTTTTCATAATGAATATTATCTCTATATTTATATCGAACTTTTACTTTTCACAAACCTGTAAGGAACAGAATGTTAGAATATTCAAAGAGTTGCAGTCTTATTTGGAACAACTAAATACAGTTCTAGGGTTCTTAAAAAGATAGATTAAACTTACAAGATTAAGTAAGAATTTATATTCAACATATTTGATTCGACAACCCAGGATGGGCAAAGGCTTTCTTTTGAAGATTCCTCTAAGATAGCCAGACTTTTGCCTTTGTCCTGCCAGTTTTCCTCCCCAATCACCTTTAATTCCGATTCAATAGAATCAAGCCACCGTAGTTTTTGTATTCCTCTTTTCTGACTAGAAAAGGGCATTGCAACAAAAATCTTCTTTACTGGATTTTTTTCATCCCTTCTAACAATACGAGAAGCCCAGTTCATTAGTTTTTCTTTAATACATTTAATGGTTTAAGGCTGATTAAAAACTCTATAAATTTCAAAATTAAAATGTCTTCGCTAAATGCCATTTTCTATGACACCATCAAGAATAATTCTGAGAACCTTTCTCTCAAAAACTATAATTTTATATTCACCATTTTTAGCTACAGACCAAATACAGTTTTATAAAAAAGAAGCTTTGTTTTTTGGAAAAATGGGATCTCAAAAAGAGTGGAATAAAAAGGACGTTTTGCTAGCCTGTGAAATATGATTTTAGATATCAGATATAATGTCATTTTTTGCGTAAGTCAGATATCCAAGGTAATTAAAACATGGTACAGTTTCAAACTCATAAGACCCAAATTTTAAATGATTGAGTGGATCGCTTGATCGCGTTTTCATTACAAGCATGTACTTGGTCTTAGACTCATATATTGTCAATCAAATGCGGTTTTCAGCAATCTCTAAAAAATTTATGTTAGGTCCTTTTATTTAACTAAATGATTTCATGACCTCTCAGCTTCTAAAGGTAATACAAAAGTAAACCTCAACTAGAAGTGAACTGAATACTTAAGCAAATTTTATAGGAAACTGTAGCATACGAATTGTAACTGAATAATTCACGTCGTTGGATGTTAGCCTTATTTGAAGTTATCGTTCTCTATGTTAAATACGAAACAGCTACAATGGAGGTATGGGGACTACTTCCTTCGGAAATAATGCAATTAAAAACCATTATCTATTCTTTCAAAACGGGTCAATAATGTTGTTATATTCTATACTAGAAAATGTAATTTACTTCAGCTTCTTAGACATTTAGATTAACAACTTCGGAAACGAACGTCAATTCATTTGGAAAAGTAGATTTCATAAAGCAAAATAAAATTTAATATAAAATAAAATAAAAAACAGTACATAAGAACACACCTCACTGAACTACTCCTTTTTGTTTGAATCAATACATTTTTCTTACATAAAATATTTTGTTTTCATTATAAGAATGCTAATCGAAAGATCAACCTATTATTGTGAACCACTTTATCTAAAAGAACGACAACACCCGAACTAATGTTGAACACCAGAAAACTGTTCCTTGCTGCTTCTAACTATTCAGAAACAATAATGAATAGCAATGACTAAATGATTTTTTAAAACATTTAACCGATTTGATTTTTCCTCGAATGTGTAAAGTAATGAAATGTGTATATATGTAGTGATGTACGGTTTAATTCATTTGATTTCATTTGAGCTTTAGTTCGAAGTGTCTAAAGAGTAAGTATAGAAAGGAACAAGTTAAAGAACAGTTCTTTAAAAATGAACATGAACAGGAGAAAAACAGTTCATCTAAAAGATCAGAGAAAACTCTTTTCCTTACTCCAATGCCATAACAATACTAAAGTAATATATTAAGATGAAAATTTATATTTATTGAGAAAATGTTTCTAAATATATATATTAAGTATGATGTGTAATAAATACATGTACATATTATACAGGGAAATCCAAAACGAATATAGCGATTACAACTGTAACTATTTAATGAAAATAATTTATCGATAAGATTAACACAGAATGTAGACGGATCTTCAAAATTTTGTATACATACGTCATAGATGTTCTACGTGATTTCCCTTGGTCACGCGGACAACATCTAGGCGGGAGTCCATTTCACGCCATATATTCTGAAGCATTTGTGCAGTCACCGACGCATGCGCATTACAAATGCGTACTTCGAGTTCTTTAATTGTATTGGGCATGCGAAGCACATACAGTTTGGGCATGGGAAGCACATACATGCCCAAAATAATTGAAGAACTCGAAATACGCATTCGTAATGCGCATGCGTCGGTGACTGCACAAATGCTTCAGAATGTATGGCGTGAAATGGATCCCCGCCTAGATGTTGTCCGTGTGACCAAGGGAAATCTCATAGAACACCTATGACAAATGTATACAAAACTTTGTAAATCTGTCTACATTCTGTGTTAATATTATCGATAAATTCTTTTCCATTAAACAGTTACAGCCGTTTGTAATCGCTATATTTATTTTCAATTACCCTGTATTATGTATTATATTAACATTGTGTTATTTTTTAAATCTGAAAAAAAATGTTTCTGATTTGAGTCCTGTTGTTACAATTAGCAGTGACAACTGTAACTCGGGTAAGCGTCTCTGGAAAATATCTACGGGTATGAATTTCAGGTCGAATAATCACAAAAAGATTATAAATCGAATAACATAAAATCTATTAAAATAAATTTTCAGTCGCAGTTGAGCAGTCGGTTAAACCAATGCCTTATTGAACCGAAATAAGTTAAGAAAAAGCTTACTGTAACTATATTTCGTGTGTATTTGCTTATTTATTTTTCAAAATAATTCAGTACTTATTATTAAAGATTTATTGCAATAAATATTCTCTTAACCGACTTCAGCTATACTATCTTAACCAGTTTCCACCGTTTTGTGACATGTTTACAGACTTCTAAATGCATGATTCTTTTTTTTTTTTTTTTGTTAAGTGCTGTATTCAATTGAATAACGACATGATATTGGAATAACGACATTGCAATAAATATTCTCTTAACCGACTTCAGCTATACCGTCTTAACCAGTTTCCACCGTTTTGTGATATGTTTATAGACTCCTAAATGCATGACTTTTTTTTTGTTAAGTGCTGTATTTAATTGAATAACGACATGGTATTCTGATGACTGGTTTATTGCTTCTTTTACAAACGGTTATTAGATTATTTCTTCTCAATCGCTACAATTTAGCACATAATTTTTTTTTTGGGGGGGGAAGGGAATTGAGGGAAAAACGAAAATGTATTATTTAAACGGTGGAACAGAAATTATGAGTTCGGGAACATTTACAGCAGTGGTTGTATCTTTGCTAAAAAAGCAAATGCCATGGATTCATTATTATGGTGACTTTCCCTCTCTAGAGACATACTTGTTTTTTTTTCTTCTTTTCATTTATTTAATTTATATTAATGATTAAAAAGGAATTCTATGAAAAAAGCCAGTTATTCTTTTTTAAATAAAAAATCAGGGATTACATTGTGATACTTAATTTATGTGTTTCTATTTAAAACGTTAAATATTATAAACGCATATTTGAAGTAAAAGAAGTTTCAAATTAAATTTTATTTACTACAGATATCTCAGCATGACTTTTTGTCATGAATGCAGAAGTACTATATCAACTATATTTTAGTATTCTTGATAATAGATGCAATTAATTTTTTATGATATGATTTAGTGCAAAAGAAAGAAGACAAGATCTAATTTTTATATTGTTGTATAAAAAAAAATCTCTTTTTTCTGACTTAAACAAAACTGATTTAATGAAAAGCTTTGGTTACAGTGAAAGAACGAAACCATTGTTTCGCACATTTTTTGAAACATGTGCTATAAAATTAATTTTAAGGCTGTCTTTGCCTACTGTCAAAGAAACTTCAAACATATTTCCAACTTCAAACTTCAAACATATTTCCAAGCAGAAAATCGTTGTTCCGATTTTTATACAAGATTGCGACATTATAACACATGCATCCGTTTATCATGAAGTATACTTAAAATTTAGAAACATCCCAAAAATACGTCATGTTTCATGTGAATACGTAAAACTTAAAGGTCATTAAGCATTACAGCACAGAAGGCGAAAGATGGATACATTTTTCACCAGAAAAAGAAAGGTATTAATTCGTATGGAAATGAGTATATGGCTATTCTTTAAAAAATAGCTTCGTAAGAATGTAAAATTAATGTTCCAATTTCTTGCCCTATTCTTTAACATCACGCAAGAACAGCCTGAATCAGTCTTTTTTCTTTATGCAGCTTAAGATTCATTTCCTTGGTGGCTGGGGTAAGAAGGAAATTATGAATTGAGTGCTTTGCAATTTTATACAAATTCCTATACATTCAGCTTCTAAACATTAACATTCTTTGCAGGAAGTTGGCCGCCATTTTTACCAGACTGATGTCGAGATCGAAGTGCTCAAAGAGGAGACGATATTCGACACTCTGCACGTCATGATGCAACTCACTTTCGACAACCGAGCTTTCCAGTTGGACCGAAGACAGAACGTGCAGAGGATTGACAAGAACATGATGCCTGTGAAAGCGTTCTTGTTTCTGGAGATCTTCCCCTTTTGCATCGTGTTCGATGAGTACTTGGTGATTCGAACGATCGGTAACAGTCTACTAGCGGTCATGCCGAACATCGTTGGCAAGAAGCTGACCATGGTCTTTGAGTTGACGAAACCCCTTATCGAATGCACTTGGAGAGCGGTGAGTAGTTTTTCGATCTAATGCTTTTTGAAAAGTAGTATTGGCTAATCGTATGTCTAAATGCTACTGTGGATATCATTTATTTCCGTGGTTCTCAAAGAATGACACGTCTGTCTATAAACACGAATTGTTTCTCTATAGACCTTCATTAAATTTGTTCGATAAAGCCCATATTTGCAATCCGTCACTGCTATCACCATTTTTAATTTTAGTTTACCTTTACGTATGCGGATTCAAAGTTAGTGATTCATGACCGATATGGCAATCTTTCCGCGAACTTGGCGAAAGGCATGATGCCTATAAATAGTGGCGTGCTTGTTAAAACAATAACAACAGACAGACGAACACACTCTGACTCACAGGGAGACTTTCCTTGAAAGATTCTCACTTTCGTTATCAAATAGTAATTCAGCAATAAGAGTGTCAGACCATTTTAACTCAGGTTATCAGCTCAGAAATGGAGGAGCGCTTTTGATATAAAAATATCTCTACACCATTCTATTTTAAAATAAAGGCATGTGAGTTTTAACATGTTTTATTACATCACAGTAAATAATCAGATCCTAGCTCTAATAATGTATTAAGCCTTAATTCCTTTCTCTTTAATACTTTCTCCCCAAATTAAAGTAGCACTGAACGATCACAGAATCTCAAAATGATTCAAACAATAATATTTAATTCTTAAACTTAGTAGAGAAAGAGACAGAGAGAAAGAGTGTGTAACTTTCACAATTGAAACATAGTCTGTTTTTCCAAACTGATTATTTGTTTTACATTCTCACTCCCAAACATTTACTGTTCGTCAAGAATTCTCCTGTAATATTAATTTATTGTCTGGTGCTTCTTCATCACCGTTACTTTTTAGCTTCTTCTGTAAAAACCATGTCAATCTTAGTGGGAGGACACTCCTGCCGAAATTATTTTCTTTTAATATAAAATAGATTTTATTGTAGTTAAGAAAATATCCCTGACACTGACTGACTTTCATTTTTAATGTAGTTTAAAAAGCTTTTGTCATATTTTAAACAATTTACTGTCGTAGCTGTACCAGATTTGGTTCTATCGCCAGAAACTAAAAAGTCACTCACTCATTCGTGGTAATTGTTTATTAGGAATACAATAAGATCTCATTTAGCAATTTCCAGATTAACGCTGATTCGACATAACACGGTTTCTGGCAAGCGTTTTATAGAATTAGCTTTATTTCTCAGAACGTTCAAGAATTGACAGAACAAGAAATTCTTATAAATTTGAAAATAATGATTCTGAAAACGAAGAATCCAAAGCACTTGCCACAAATTTCCGTCGTAAGTGTTTGGTATAGATAACTGAAATCATTGTTCAAATTGTAGTGAGTGATCCGGATTCTGAAAGGAGTGCAGAATTAAGACGATGGGATTTTCCGCTGCCAACATTTACTTAATTTGAGAGAAAGAGAATACGGCGAACGACTGCAGTTAAGTTCATCGCAAAGATAAAGTGTTTCAAAATAGCCAGACTTTCATTCCAAAAATGAATATCATATTTCTCTGAGCATGTTTATCTGTAATGTAACATGTTTATGAAAAATGTAACTTGGGCCTGTCGTAAAACTTCCCTCAACTAACATGGATTTCTTTCTAGCTTCATATTAAGTCTTCACCTCCTTTCCAACCAAATGAAACATGGTTATCAAATTAAGGAAACTTTGAAAATTTTGGGAATAAAAATGATGAAATAGTTTTAAAGTGAAAGAAAACTGAATTTGAGATTTAGAAAGGTTACGGTAATATAAAAATTGAAATATAGCAATATTGAGAAGGCTTTGAATATTGCTTGGGAGTTACTTGCGTGTCTGTGAGATCTATCAGCACTAAAACTCGACTCTGTCTAGTCAAAGTTTCTTCTTTCTAGATTTACTTGCATCGTATTCCGGTAAGAGTAATCTTTGATATTTTATAGAAATTTAGCATTCGCGGGAAGGAACAGGAAGCTAGTAGACAGCTTTGCACTTTTTTTTTTAGCGAAACAATAAACAAAGTTTTGAAAAGCATTTGATTACATTCTTTTGATGTTTTTATGTGACTAATTTAATTAATTTATCTGTGCTTGGAATTCAATAGAAACTTTAGATTTGCGATTAGATTAATATTTAAGAGGACAAATGAGTGGCGTAATAGAAAAACGCCATAAACTACTATGTAAATCAATACAAATATAATTTAAATAAATCTTGTTTATTTTGAGTCGTGTGGTTCCCCTTTCCCTGTTTCTTGAGCATTAAAAATGATCTTATTGAACGCTGTTTCAGTTTTTTGTTCCAAGGGACTCATCCTAAGTACTAAATGCGATCTTACTGTACACTAATAGCCTCGACAAAAATAATTTTTATGGAATAGCCTCGAAAGAGCATCTTCTATGCATAACCTAAATGAACATTTTCCAAACCCCTTTTCATTAAAATTCTACAAGAAAACATTGGGTAGATTCAAAGATGCATTTAATTTCATAACGGCGGTAACCGAAATATTATCAAGATTTCTAATGACAAAAATAATTGCTATCCTTTCATAAATGCTGCGGAAAGTAATATCGAAAGCAATTAAATTAGAATAGCTGTAGTATTTAAAATTAAAGCGCTTCCTTACGGTTATTTTTTCTAAGTAAATGATATTAGAAGAAAATAAATATTCATATCAGTTTATGCAAAATTGTTCTGTTTAACCAGTCGTTGCTTTTTATGTCACCATTTGCTTCCTATTCATTTTTTGTTACACTATAAAATACTATTTTTTTTTTATCTCCAGGTTGAGTGATACAGACTTTCTTTTGCAACAAATTTACCCAACAAAAGATTTCTATCACAAAAAAGAAGAAATGAATTTGATAAGTTCTATAATTATAGCCTTATATAAGAATACTTACCTTCTTTTTAAAATAATGAGAAAAAAAAATTTAGATTTATATATATCTTAATGGTAGTATACTGGAGAAAATAAGAAGAAAAAACTTATTAGAAAAGAATGGATTAAAATGGCCCGGAGATATTCTTGAATTCAATTTAATAATATCCAAGATAAGTCAATGAACAGCATCAAGTCAATGAAGGCCGCGTTAATCTAGTGGTCACGGACTCGCGACCGGCGGTTTTCCTCGAGTCATGGGCTCGAGCCTTGGTGCCACTAAAAACCCGCCATGTAGCCGGAGCTGATGCAAGTTAAATCTGTCTCAAAGTCCTCCCATGATGTGGTATGTAAGGAAGGAGAGGGGGGCGCCAGCTCAGATGTCGTCCTCATCATTTGACTTAGAATCAAAATTACGATGCTCATCGCTAATAACCCTCGTGTTGCTTTTCAATTCGATGCTAATAAACAATCAGTGTATTAGCAATTATATAACACATGGATCAATAAGTCCCGAGACTGTGCGGTCGTTTTTTGCAATTTCCTCCTTCAAACGCACCAGCAAGTCAATATAATAATCACTGTTGATCGATTTACCTTTTTCGAGGTAGTCAATGAAAATCACGCCATGCGTATCCCAAAAAACTGACGCCATGACTTTGCCAGCTGACTGCTGCGTTTTCGGACGGCTTTCGCCAGCTGTGCGCCACTCAGATGACTGCCGCTTCGACTCTGGAGTGTAGTGATGTATCCATGTTTCGTCCATGGTCACGTAACGACGCAAGAAATCTTTTTTGTTGCGAGTAAATAGCGATAAACAGCTTTCTGAATCATCGACTCGTTGCTGTTTTTGTTCCATCGAAAGCAATCGCGGCACCCACTTGGAAAAAACCTTTTTCACTTCACTTCAAAAAACCTTTTTCAGTAAATACACTTCCATATGATATCTGTGTCATCTCAGCAATCTCACGGAGCTTCACTTTACGATCTTTCATTATAATTTTTGTCACTTCACTCACATTTTCCGGTGTAACGGCTTCCACAGGTCTACCCGAGCGTTCCGCGTCATTTGTGTCGGTACGACCACGTTTAAACTCGGCAAACCACCGACAAATCGTTGCTTTTGATGGACAAGAGTCCGGGTAACATTTTTCAATCCATTGTTTCGCTTGCACGGTGTTTTTACCCATTAAAAAACAATGTTTTATCAGAACACGAAACTCGGTTTTTTCCATTTTTTAAACAAACTACAAAACGACTTTACTCCAACCTCAATAACTCAGCTGTTTCTGGTCCGATCGACTTAAAATTTTGACACGTTTCAAGCAAAGGTTAGTACTCTAGAAAGACCTGGTTACTGGTTTACTACGAGCGCCATCTCTGGGTTAGTCTCGGAACTTATTGATCCATGTGTTATAAACAAATATAATTTATAACAGATATAATTTATAATATTCCTTTACATCATTGTAAAGAAATGCTACGAGCTCGTGTGACGTTCACCATCACACCTCGATTTATTTGGTTGATTTTAGTTGATACTCAATGACTTCTACACAAATGACGAGAAGCGGCGGATCTAGTAATTTTAAATCACGGTTAAACAATGAAGATACCTATATTGATTGCGTTTTGTTTCAAATTCGTGCTATATCATATATGAAGTTTGAACACACATATACAACAGGTATTTTTTGCCCATACAGAGATGCTTTTGACAATCGAGTTTTGATTCTTGTTTTGTAAAATAATATCCGTAAAAATTACTTTTGCTTTAAATGCATTTTAAAGTTTTCTTGAACTAGGATATTTTTTTGAGATTAACAATTTTCAATTTAAGGTAAATTTCTTTGCCTCATTTTTTAGTTTTTTGATTTGCGTATTAATGGAATACATAATTATAAGAGAATACACTTTATAAGGAGACACATAATTATGAGATAATATGTGCTTATACGAGAGAGGGAATTTGGATGGATCCTATTTTAGCCCACACCTTGCCGATAGAAAACAAAATGGCGCCATGAAGAGCGATAAATACTCTAAATTGGCAACTCTTGTAATAATACAATCTTCTTATATATCGGATTCTTTCTAATGTTTTTAACTCTCCATTCGCTTTTGCACTATTGTGAACCATTTTTGTCTCCCGTCACCATAGCTTGGGATAAAATAGGATTTTACTTTTTATTTCAATATGAAGTTAATATAATGATTAAGTTTTGATCATCTGAGTTTTGCAATTTCTCAAATTTAAAATTCTATTTCTTCGTTGAAATAAATTTTATTTACTTTGAATTTCCTGCGATTTATTTCAAAATTCTACATTTAATAGATTATATGTGTGTTTTTATTACATATAAGTAGGCATGCGTATTAGAACATAAAAATTGTTATACTACCCTCGATACATATGGCGTTGCGAAGCTGATGATAAATTAATTTTCTTTTATTCCACTTACGAGAGTATATCATCTACAGTTCATACGAGGGTGTTGGTTCTATCGAGGTTTGATAAGCAATAGCAGATTTCAGATACATATAAGATACATTGAAAATCCCATTATATATTGTAGAATTGTGGAAAAAGCTTGTTAATATCTATTAAGAGTCTTAGAGATTAAATGATTAAGCATCGTTGAATTATGGTACTGTATGGCTTTGGTATTCTAATACTTAAATGCTCAAAAGATATCTCGAGATATTTTAGAAACATATAATGAGCTTTATGAAGTTAGTCATTTAATTATATCTAATATAAAAACAATAAAAAATTCAATACTTTAAAACATTTATTAAAAATCCCCGTGATGAATCACTTAAAATCAGGCTGCGTTGAAATAACATCAAGAGATATACAGAATGATATTATCCAAGATTCCAGGTTATCTTAGTGTAAAAAATTTATCCTATGGAGTGAACAGACATAAAATCAGGTCTTTTCTTTATTAATTAGATAACAAAAAAAAAAAAAACCACGCAAATTATAAACGAACAAAAAACACGGTTACAACCTAGTTATTTTGATCTATTAAAATTCCAACTAATTAAGAAATATTGGCTTCCAAATTTCATCATTTTGTGTTAAATATGTAACAGTATTTTCAACAGACCTATTAAATCTCTCATACTATGGATACAATTATTATAAAAACACATTCATTTAAAAAGAAATTCATTTCATGATTTCTCATTGCCATTTGTTGAGCACAATACTTTCTAACTGTTGACTTTAGCTGGTAATAGTCATACCCCTCACACATTATTAAAACTAATTATTCGCATTTTGAAATAAATACGAACTGTTATTTCAGTGAGAGTAATGAGACATCTATTTTCATTGGGGCTTCCTGATAAAGATTACATTGAGTACTTAATTTGCTTAGAGAGTTGTTAGTGATAGCACGATAGTTACATCTAAGAAAAAATTGGTAACTATAACCATCCCTTTCTGGAATAATGACATCACATGGATAATGTTTACAGTTTTATTTTAATTAGTACCTTACGAGTTAGGAAGGGAAATAAATTAGCTCGTTGTAATACAAGTTCAACTTTGGTTTGATTTAAAAATGAATAGAATGCATGCAGTACCCTATTAGAGCTGGGAAATTAGGTTTTTAAATAAATAGATAATAAGGACAGAAATCACTGCATGCCACGCTGTTGACAAATAATCGTAGAAGAGATGTGTTTTAAATACTGGAAAGCTATGACAATGAGCTAATCGCGATTTTCTCTTCTCTTATCTCGGAGGCCATTTAGTATTTGATTTGCCTTAAGTTACAACCCCTTGTCAACCAAAATGAAACGTGATTAGGTAAATTAGATAAATATAAGAAGCGCAGTGATTTGAATTAGGGAGTGTGATACATAAATGAAATAGAAATGAAAGAAAAGGGATGGGAGATAGAGAACAACGGCAAGCCGATAGTTACTGGTAAATTGGATTGGAGTATTGTAATTAATCTTTTGAATTGAGGTTAATCTTTGTCTAAGTACTGAGATAAGAAACTGCTGTTAGTGAAAATCGTTGAAATCAGAACGAATGTTTTGGTAAGCTAACACTTTATTAATTCCTCTCAATCTAAGATTGGTGAGATAAGTAGGATTCGAGAGAGAGCGACACTATGCTTCAGTATAAATAAAGCCTTTTGTTTTGCTCTTCCATATTTTCAATTGATTATTTCAGTTTTATTGATATTTTCAGTTGACTTTAATTAGACTGAAAGATATTGGTAGAATTAAATAATGATGGACTGGCGTCTCAATGTTAGGTTAAGTTAGTAGAATCTTCTACATTGAATATGTTTTCTTTTCATTGCCAATTACGCTACTTTAATCGTCAAACATAAATTAAATGACCATCTAAATTTCTATTAATCACCCAAATTATGACGACACTTTTTGCTGTCATATAACCCAAGATTATAATACTAAATAGGCGTTGAACGTTTGTATTTTTGCACGCAAATGCAAATCTTCGCCCCTTCTATTCTTTGTGTATTTTACACCCTAACTACTAAATTAGCACAATCTGGTTTCATCGTTCGAAATAACATTTCTTCATTGGTCTGCTGTCCAGCGAATATGCTTTAGCCGAGATGAATCTTTGCAGCTCTTGTTTGAGAAATAAAATGTTTTTTTTCCCCTATGAGTTATAGCATTAAGACCATGATCTTGTCGTCTGCGTTGAACATATTTTGTACTCAATTTCTCATTGGCGAGTTATCTCTGTTCTGCCATTTAGTATTTCTACGGGCGATGCTTTCTATCCCGTGGCAGGGGAGTACAGTTGACCTTGGATGCCGGTGGCTTTTTGAACTCTGGACCACTCTGTCCGGAGAAAACTTGCCCTGTCGTTTCTTGAAGCCCTCTTATAGCAGACCAAGAGAAACTCCCAATCGGATTTGTAATTAAGGCTTTTAATCTTCTGTCGTTGTTGTCTAAGAAAACCACGCATTCTCCCCCTCCAGTATAATAGGAATGATACAAGGAGGAACATTCTGAACGATATATGTATGTTAGAGATGTCACTTTTCTAGCCATTACTGCAAATAAGATAAATCCCTCTCTGTTGCATTGAGTTTCGCTTTGAAGAGTTCCCATTCGACGTCATTAGCTGTCTCGAGTTGAGATAGCTGATCTGCTTGACACGTGCATGGTATATCACTTGGTGTGACTTATGTTAGCGCACAGAGGCAAGAATTTGCTTCAGGGATACATGCCAACAGTAGTTCTAGTTTTTGCTGCGATCTGTTGTTCAAATCCTTGGTCACCACTTCGGTGTGCGTGATATTTTCCCCGCCACATTGAGGATATATTTCATCGCCATGGCGGATAAGGATATCCTGGAGGTGCTTCGAGCCCTCAACCACTGGATCTGTAGAAAAGTTGTCTAGTCGCTGTTTGCTGCGCACTGATCAACTAAATCAAAAGGGATTCCCAATCGGTCTAGTTATTAAGGCGTTCTAACTCTTCTGTCATTGATGCTGGAGAAAGTCACCACAGTATTCTTCAAGATGACTTTTATTTTGTCATTTAGGTGTAGTTTATGAATTATTCTTACAGCACTTACTGTTGTGCAACTTTTACTGCCTTCACCAGTCTGCTTTTATAGTGATAAAAGTCACCTTGTTCATCTTCAAAAATTTAAAAATGTCACTTTAGGTTCCACCAAAGATGCCTCTAATATTTTCATAACTATAGCTTTGTTCATTTAATAGTAATATTTTACATTGCTTTCTGGGTGACGAGTCAACTCTTTGTGCCTTTTTTCTAAAATTTTATTATGTTATGTCTTATTAAATGAAAGAAAAGTTTTTATATCAGTTCACCAAATTAAAGAACTACAAAAATAACTAACTAGTAATATTCATTTAATTACACAATGTCCTTCTGTGACATGCCATTGCTAAAAGAAAATGATACCTGATTGGCTCTCTCAGCAATCGTGCGTATTAACGTCATTCAAATGAAAGAAAAATACATGAGTAAGTTGTGTTTCCATTTTCTGGTTATTTAGTTAGAACTTGATTACAATAAAGATAGTTAAACGCATTTAATATCTCAACATTTTTGTGATTAGATTATCTTCCTATTGACAGATAATTTGATAATATTAATCCAAAAACAATGGAATGTTTAACCATCAAAACAAAAAAATATATATACTCTTTTTCAATAAGTTTAGCATTAAAATAGAGTTAAATAAGTTTGTTTCATTAATGCATTAATTGATCTTGTTAATTTCATATGTCTCGCAGCTATCGCAAAATTTGTTACTCCTTTTGTAAGACGAAAATAATGTTTTGTTGAAGAAATAAGTGAGATTTTCTCAATAAGAGATTACATGTAGTGATTTCAATTCTCTTTAAATAAATTACAGTCTGATTGATCAGATAAAAAAATTTCAGTTCAAACAAGTCTAACCATTAGTTTTTTGAACTTATTTTTACCTTTAAACTTATAAGAAAAATAAGTCTTCATTATAGAGACAAGTTGCTTATTTTATCGTTCAAAGAGTATTGTCACTTATTTTTCAGATGACGTTGAACATTCCAAACATTCATTGAATATTCAGCTGCTTCTGACAGCTTATTTTAAATTGTAAAACTTTAGAAAATTTGTTTTCAAAGCTCTATTTGTCTTTTTCAAGATGATGTCAGTCCATTTTACACATAGACATTTCCTTTCGCATCACAAAGTGTGCTTTAGACAGCCATCAATTACATAAGAAATACTAGAGATTGTCACGTCATATTTCAGTTTTGTAGCTTTTATTATTTCACACACACATTTGGCTCCAACATATATTTAAAGACGTGAACAACAATCGTTCTCTTTATCATGAGTGAATGCTTAGAGACGTTAAAGAACTTGGCTTTCTTGACATGTCTTAGCGTTATTCAATTTTGATAGAATTACCATTTTACTTTGCATTTCTTTTATATACATGTGATCATTCTCTCTCAATACTTTACAAAATCTTTCTGCTGAAAAACTAACATGTTCTACGTTAGCCCTTTTCCTTCAAAGTATGGAATTTTTTTTTTCACTTTTGAACACATTTGATATTACGTTTAAGATTCACGTCTACAAGTCATTTTGAATTCATGAATGCTAAGTTGATTCAATGGAATTATGCTTTCCATCTCAAATCTGGACTATTGTATTTATTTGAATAAAAGTGTACGTGAAAGAGCAAAAAATAACAAAGGTTTCCGTAAAATTACTTTCTTCCGATGTTTGAAAATATTTAAAAATGCTTTTTAAACAACTGGAAACGTACCGAGGAATCATTAAAATAGACAGAAATATTTTCCGAAAACCGAGGAAAAAGATAATTACTCAGAAACTTTCATTGTGTTTCGTTCTATCGGATGTACTTCATTGCATTCAAATGAATGCAGCACACACAGTCTAGATTTAAAAGGTAAATTAAAAGTTCCATAGAATTAATACATATATATATATAGTATAATAATTTTAGTATTAATATATATCATTAATAATAAAAGATTAACATTATTTTTTAAATTGCATACAAAATATGTATTATTACTAATATGTTTATTAATACAATTAATTTTTATAAATTAACGTGGAAAGGAAGAACTTACATTTAAAATTTAGGCAATATGCTGAGCAAATTAGAAAATTACTAGAAATCGTTTCGATCGAAAGATTTCATCGACGAATGTGATTTCTTGGAATAAATTATATTTGTTTGCCAAGGTATCAATAAGCAAATCATTATCGTCTGCTTTATTATAATAGATTATCGTTTGTTGTATTTTAAACATTTATGCAAATTATTATCGTCTGCATATGAAAATATTAATTGACTGCAAACGAAGTAAAATAACTCTTAGTAACAATTTTCTCCGCATGAGTTTAATTCGTGTAGGCTGAATGTAAACATCTTTGGTGTTTTTATAATTTTTTTCGCATACTTAATCAATTTTCGCACATTTTTTTTAACCCGCTACAATATGAATATTCCATCAAAGTAGAATTGTGGTAACTTGCGTTAATCGCCGTTTCATAACTGCGTTGACAACCTTTTTGTGTGACCTTTTACTGGAAGATTGATTTTTTAAATAAACATTTTGGGAGAGGAGCGCAACTACACAACCTACAGTTTATCATACAAGTATAATATTATTTTATTTACTTGTTAAACAGAACTTTAAATTGTATTCAAGCTAATATTTTGAAATTTTTGGGAACATCCAAACCGTAGACATAATATCCAATTAGACAAAAAAACAGACGAGAGGAAATACTAAGTACTTCGAATCATCTGCAAAATGATCACAATTCCGGGAGGATGTATTATCATTCAATGATTTAGAGCATATTCTTTTGATTTATAATAATCACGAGTCCCATGGAAATCGTCTCTGGAATATACTCAAGATAGACCGTTTAGCACAATATTACTTTCAAAGAATTTTTGGAGAGAATAGTGGCTAATAAACGAGTATTTAGAACATTCCTGCAGAAGATGAAATATTTTGATATCTATTGAATAAAAAGTGTATTTTAAAGGGATAATAGCCTTTGTTGCTCTATATCCCATAAAATAAAATTAAAAAAAAGTTTCTTAAGGATTCGCGTACAAATTTATATTTCTTTTATTCTCTGCATTATTACTGGTTTTATGCATTAGATTATTATCAGAATGACTTTTATTTGCTGCAAACTGAAATAAACTCCACAGAATAACCCAAACTGAATTGGTATTTTTAGAAACAAGTTATAAACATCTTTATTTCTTCCTAACATTTTTCTGCACATCGATCTAATATTTTGTACCATGATACAAAATAACATTAGGATTCCAGCAAAATAAATTAACCACAACAATCGACTAGTACATATTAATAAAACTATAGCACATTTGGTCTTTTAAACAATTCCAACACACTACCATTTACTTCGTGTTAGCTATGTTGTCTTTTGAAAGAATGGAAATCCTCTTAATTAATAATGAGACGAACAATATTCCCCTCAAATGTAAATCAAATAATTTTCTCTCACCACTGAACGCCCGATTCTATCAGAGAAGGAATTAAATATACCAAAGGAATCTTTAACAACTTCCTTCCCTCAGGAAACCGTGTTTTCGAGACATAGCCACGAAGTGCTGAATTTAAATATTGTGCTCAGAAACAGATACTCATTAGAAATCATCAACGTTCCACGAAACTTGGTATGGAAATGAAATATTCAAAGCGTGAGAAAACCTTGTTTATTTTCAAAATGGAGACGAGATACCCAATCTTAACGAAAGGAACATTTCTAAGGCGTCAAATGACTATCTTCGTATGGATTAACCAATTGTACATTTGTAATTTGATTAAGGTCGAATATATTAGTATAAAATAATGTGAAGCAATATAAAGATTTAATAAATTTTTATGTAGAAATATTTTTATTTTTCTTGCTTCTAATATAATTTTGGTCATGCGTATCTTCTCCTACTGTCAGATTGTAGAATCAAAAACGAAATAATTCATTTTTTGACTGAAAAATCCATAAAATTGTAAAATATACTTTGACTTCAGCAATGGAGTCTTAACTTAACTTGTAGAAATTGGGTAGTTCCAGAGTTCAGGTAGATGTACTAAACTTGCAAAAACTGAACTGAAGCAGTTTTTTTCATCAAACAAGATAAATTCATTCGACTTGAATCCTTATGAATAAAAGTAACCGTAAACCTCAGATTGGGAGTAAACAGAATGATTAAGCGAAATTCAGACAGAAAACAGTTAGATTATGCAAGGTGGAAATAAATAATTCGCGAAGATATAAATTATTAAAATCTAATGTTGTCGTATTCAAAGGTAAATTCGAAAAACAGCTGCAACAGGGATTGTCAAAAATCCTTTCTAGGAATAGGTGTTTTTTAAAGTAATCCCTCTCAACTGCTTCCAATTTCCATGTTAAGTACTAGCGGTGACTCCTGTAAATCACAACAACACTGATAGTAGTAAAAATGTCTAATAACTGACCCGACAAAGAGCTCCTTTCTGAGTTGGTTGTTACAGGTGAGAGAAAATGTGCACCGGAAAAAAATTCTGCTGATACGAAGAGGGTCAATTCGAATCGTAGCTCATCATCCGAGGACATTAACCTCCAACAAAATAGAAAAAATAGTTCCGCCAAAGTGGGACTACAACAGCTTTTACATCGAAGTAGTGAACACTAGATGGCAGCACATCTTAGTCTAGGACTACTGGTTGAATATACCTCCATCACAAAAATTATCTCAGTGTGTCTAACTAAGACACCCTGATTATTTGTGTAAAATAACAACGGCGTATGCGTCAAGTACACACACTACTCAACTAGAGACTGCCGATGACGTCAATTAAAGAAATAGCTGGATAAATGATTTTCTATAAAAACTGTGTTCAGAATGTTCCACAACAGTTAAAAAGACTTTCGATTCGAAGAAGAACGTGTGAGTATTCCCTCTCTGGCAAGCCGCAACTAACAATGACATGAGTAAATGTGCCTAATGCCATGTGGGGAACTCCCAACTGGATCGGTTGTTAATGACGCAATAAGACAAATAAACTAAACAATTAATCTGCAGGCATAGTTTTCAAATCTGCAATTGTTATCAGTCAACCGAAGTACACCGAAGAATGAAATAGAAAATGCAATTCTAGCTCTTTGCACAAACTTCAGGTATGGACTTCGGATCTCAAATGATGTAGAACCGATAAAACTGTTTATAATAGGAAATAAATAAAAATAACTGTGATAATCTTACACTAAAATAAAGAGAATAACATACAATATGCTGCTTATTTTTGTTTGCATCAATCTATTTTCCTTGTATAGCGGTATGTTTGATATTTCGAATACATAGAACATGTATACAATATATGCAAAGTAAAAAATTCGTTTTTGAATTAGATAGATGTTATTCTCTTTTAATGAATTAAAATATTTTATTCTGTCATTTATTCTATTGAAAATTTCCGTTTATTAAATCGATATTTTAAGTACGTTCTTAATGGCAACAATATAATAACATTAGAGTATTTTTTATAACCGAAAATGTGTTTTTTGATTGTGTTCCATTAAGATGGTTGATATGATTGCTTGAAATTTCTGGCACTGACAAGAGGTGGTCACGACTTGGGAAATTCAGTTCGGGATGGTATTTTTGTTGTACACCTAGAGGAACTTGTGAAAGTAGTAAAGCGCACTAGCCAGTCAATGTGAGAAAAATGAATTCAATGTTGTAAGCGCATTTTATATATTAATTAATTTTCAGATATGAAGAACGATGGTACAGGAAAGTCGGTAATGCGCTTACCTGCCAGTCGGCTGGTCCGGGATCAATCCTGTCATTGCGTTTATTTTTTCTCAACTAATTTAAAAATTATATAAGAATTTTTAAATAAAACTAATAATCTAAACATATTGGGAATGTGAAATCTTAAAATACTTTTTTTTTATTTATATAACAACTATGGAAGCCAATGTAACTCAAAAAAAATTAATAATTTAATTACCTTCAACAGTTTTTTTTATGAATAAAAAATATTTTATGATTTCGTTGATAACATATTTATATTATTGATTTTTTACTTATAACTTTTAAAATAATTGAAAAAAAAGTACTCAATGGTAGGATCGAATGTTATCAGGAAAACACGCTACTTACTTCACTGTATCGTCATTGTTCAAATTTGAAAATTGACTCGAATGTAAACTGCGCTTAAGACCTAAAAACTATTTCCCCCTCAGAATTGGCCGGATAGTGCGCTTGACTTCTTTCGTAAGTGGACACTCTTTTGGAGGATTTATTATAAACCTACAAAAAATCCCATCTGCAACCGAATTTTCCCAAATCGTATACCCTCCCCTTGTGAGTCGTCAAGGGATATATCGTGCCAAACACTAGGTGAGGAATTTCTATTTTATGAAATAAAATAATTTAAAATTCTAACACTGGATAATACACAAAATAAAAACAGTATTTAAATAAACTGTATTTAAAACTGTAATCTAAATGTATGGAACAAAACTAATATCATATATAAAATGAAAATACCCAACCAAGCTGCCATTAAGAAAAGGCAATTTTAAACTTCCGAATATATGTGAAAAAAAAATCTCACACGATATGTTAACCTATTTTGTTTATTTTTTTATGATGATTCTATTTCAAAAACAATGGAAAAATTTTCCTAGATATGATTTTCACTAAAGAAAACTATAAACTACTTTCTACCTTCCCTCTCAAATACAACAACAGTCATTTTAATCTACACTGTGGTGTTTGCTTTGGTTTTGAAGCAGAACTGCATAAGACCAATATCTATTGAGAAAAGATTTCTAGTTTATTTTTAAGAGACCGATCCGTTTTATTGCATTCTGTTTCCGAGAGTGTCACGTTAAGTTCAAATATCTTTGTAGTTCAACCGTAGAGAAAACAATACTTTGTTTTTGTATGATGTTTGCTATACTTTCGAATGTCCCTGCGAATACTTTTGAGATTCTAATCGTAAATCGTGAACGTTTTTTATAGTGATTTATTTACTTCTATTTCATTAAATTATTTTATAAATTATATTATTACTTAAGAAAAATTTAAAATAACGTTAAATGTTACAGCAATTTGCTAATGCGACCTATTTGATTTTGAAAAAATTTACACTTTGATTGATTCATTTTCAACCTGAATAAATCAATAAATAAATTATGAACCTTTTTTTGGAATTTATTGCTGATCCACCTTTCAGTTTTAATTGTGGAAAGTTCTTGTGATTCATTGTTTGTTTTATATATTTTTATATTTTCCATGCATTTTCGGGAAATATACCCTTACAGAACACTAACTTATATAGAACTTGAATATGCTGGTTCTGTAAATAAGGATGTTAAAAATTCATGCTTTTTAAAATAAAATTCGCTACTTATGAGAGAGAGAATTAAAGAGAGATAAGATAGAGAAAAAGAGATAAAAAGAGGAGAAAATTTAAAGTTATATGTTCATGAATTGTGAAAAGGAAAAAAAAATGAAGTATATGGAGATGCATATTGATTCAAAGGTATTAAAATCGATTAATAAATAATATAGATCGGAGATTCAGAATATTTTTCTCAGCGTATCCGAAGCTGGTTCGGTTCCCTTACGCGTATCCCGACCAGCAATCTTCCCCGCTCCATTTTTTCCCCTTTAAAATTTTTTCACCCGTTACAGATTTCGAAAACTTTTCCCAAGGAGGTGTACTCTCTAGAAACTTGGGGTTTATTGTCTTTAGTAAGCCCCACAGGACTGCCCCCTTTTTCTGGTGACGCTCCTCCGGGAAACCCTAGCGTACATTACCTAATTTCGACTCTTCTTTTTGTCAAATAACTTTTACTTTTTCTATTTCTTAAACGTCTAGATCACAGTTGTACCCTGTTTGGCGCAGCATAGTCACAATTGTCTCTTTCGCCTTTTAACTCCACTATCATTTATCTAAAGAAGTATATAATGATTTAAATCAAATAGTCTATTTTTTCAGTATAGTTTCTTTGAAAGATTGGGAAAAAAAAGAAAAAGAAAATAATAATATTATTATATTTGGTACTATAATGAATTATGATGTTCGGAAAAATTAGACTTACCAGAGGATTTTTATACAGTTTTAAAATTCCGAAAGAAACTACGTTTAATTTGCTTCAATAATTATTTTATATGCAATTTATGTATGCACCAGCGTATGCAAGCTCTCAGGGTTTTACCTTCCGTAGGTAGGTAGGGAATCCCCCTCCCCTCCAGAAGCACGCTAATGATCTTTTTCTTTCCCATGTGATTTACTGTCTGTGATAAACATGAATGACGTCTCCCGGGATATCCTAGCTACCTTTCTCTATTTTAGACTCTTCTTATCAACTAATTTCCCCTTTTTTCCCCTATTTTTGAAATGTCTAGATCACAGACATGTCTTGTTTGGCGCAGCATAGTCATAGCTCAATACTCGCTCCAGCGAATGCAAATACCTTTTCTCTTGTGCTGCGAACGGGGGAAGGTGGGGATGGAGGACAAGCCGATTCTTTCAGCGGACGCAGCCCCTGATTCATCGAAATTATATAAATAGGAAGTTAATATTTCAACTGATAATGTTACTAAAATCATCTGCCTTTTTAAAAAAATTCTTATAAATCATTTTTAATTCTTGTTTTTTACCTGGGTAACCGCCATTGTAGTTTTCTTTTCATGTAGCCCCTTACTGGGTGCATCTCCACTGAGGTGAAAATAACTGATACAGATTTAAAAGTTAAAAAAATTATCAAAATTGCATGGTTCTGATAAACACACTTGATGCCCCCCGATGCTGAATGTATTCATTATAAATTCTTATGATATTTACCAACTTCGTCAAAACTGATGAACTAATGAATTAGAATTGTATGTGCAACGAAAACAATATTGTAACATATTCTAAAACTCACTTGGTTTTCTATGATTTCAGACTTTTAAGTAAAGGAAAAAAAAAGTAATTTTGTTACTAGACATTTCTTGTTTACCTTCTCAAAAATAAATTGCAATTTTTTTTTGTTCAATATTTATTCCACGTGTTCTGATTATATTTTAAAGCCGTTTCTATTATTTGAAATTTAAAACTGAGAATTTCTCAGTATAATTTAAACGAGTATTCTTCATCGAATAAATAAAATTATTTATCTATTGTATAAGAAGCTTATTCATAATTAGCACAATATCCACATACTCACGGGGCCGCGGTAGTCATACTCACGTGGCCGTGAACAAGGTTTCGGATTCGTGGCCAGCGGTTTTCGTTCAGTCGCTGGTTCGATCTTTGGCCGCCAAGGACCCACCGTGTAACCGGGGCTGATGCACGTTAAATCTGTCGGGGCCCAAAGTCCTCTCGTTGGCCTGGTGTGGAAGTTAGGAGAGGGGGTGCCAGCTCAGTAGTTGTCCTCGTCACTTGAACGAGATTCAAAATTACAAGATCCATCGCCAATAGCACTCGTGTTGCTTCTAGTGCGACGTAAATGAAAACTAAACTAAACTAAAAAGCCACATACTCACTCATACAAATTCGATTGAGACACACTTCACTCTCCCGAGACCAAGATACACCTACATATTGACAACCACTGCATTACGTACACGAATCAAACTTCTACGTTGGGGCATCACTTGTCAACCTCCAGGTAAAGACAGTTAGGTGACTATTGATTTTTCTCTTATTTGTATAGATAAATCAAATGAATGCACCAAAATAATCGTCTTCACATTTGTTGCATTGTTCTCATTCATAATATTAAATTCTCATCTAAGATCGAACAGCTTCTTCTCCCCCACTGTATGATTCATTTTGACCTAAATAATCTCAAAATTAGTAGTTTTTAATTTCAAAATTTATAGATAATCATTAATTATTCGGAGAAGTTTCCGTATCTCAATTTGTTTCCTTATGTATTGATGCATTGCTTATAAACATCTCACAATGAGAAGTAACATGGTGGCTATAACCTGTTACTTTACAATAGGTGCTTCAAGGTCTCAGATTCCCCTCCCCCCTGTCGTCTGTAATTATGGCAACAACAGTCGGGGGGGGGCAGTAGGGCCCCCCCCCCCCTTCGTTTTATTTTCGAAAACAGACTTCTAAAGAAAACGAAATTTTGACTTTCACAATCATCGTTGTATTTTTTTTAAATCTGCATCATTAATATATTTGTTTAAAATCTGTATAATATTTTATAAATATTGTTAACATATAATTAAAAGAAAAATAATTATCTTACACCTTTATATAACGGAAATGAAGAACTCATTGGAATTTTTTAAATAAAATAAAATTGTATACGCGTATGTATTATATTAATTTTCATCAGGATATGTTTTAATAATTTATATATTTTTTATTTTTAAGAAATTATCATTTCGGAAAAAAAGAAACACTTTATTTATAGATATTTAAAAGAGACTTTACATTTAACAAAAAGCACGTTTAAACGAAAATGAATTCAGACCTCAGCTAAAGTATTGAAAATAAATGCAGAGGCGATTGTACATTCGTCTCTACCACAGTAACCAATGAAGGAGAAACGAAAATGAGTGTCCTTTACACGCCTATTCTAAAGCAACAGACTGTAGTAGTCACTGAACCTTGTAATTCTGAATCTTGGTCAAGTGACGAGAACGACATCTGAGCTGGCTCATCACTCTCCAAACTTCCACACCACGCCAACGAGAGGACTTGGGGCTTTGACAGATTAAACGTGCATAAGCCCCACTACACGGCGAATCTTCAGTGAAAAGGGCTCGAACTTACGACTCGAAGGTAGGAACGCCAACCACTAGTTCGCGACCATAACCACTAGGCTACTATAGCCGCATTTCCTAAAGTAATATGAAGGAATATCTTTAACAAACATTAAAATCATTAATAACATTCTATCGAAAACTTAAAAATATTTTTTATTCTTTTATTTCAAAACCAAGAACTCAGAGACAGAACTCTGAACAAAGGAAAAATTGATTATTTAAAAGAACACAAACATATTTAAAAATTTCTTTTTACGTTTCAAATTCACGGACGTCATACTCCTGATCAGTTTCCATAGAAACGAAGTTTTACTTTTTTGAAAAGCTATTGAAACTAAATATTCTTTTCAAACATCTGGTCTCTAATGACGTAGCGGGAATTAAATTCGGGGCTCATAAAAAAAATACTTCAATTAATTCTAAACATTTTGTTTCTAAACATTTGTATATTCCACATGCATGTGTATATATTATGTAAGAATGAAAATCCAACTCTTAAGAATTCTTTTAATTGTGTTTTTATTATACGCGAATGCGTTTATTTAGAATTTAATTAATTCTCTTCTATATATATATATATATATATATATATTTCAAACTAATTCAAAAAATTTATTCAGTAGTTTTAGGAGCTAAAAGTCGATATTGAAGTCGATATTTCATAAGTTTAGTTGTTTTGGAGAGCTAGTCAAACGATAAGTAAGTATTCAGCGGATATATTGAAAAATCGATTTTTTGGTTTTCTTCCAAAGTATTCCTCATACCAAATTCAGAACTTTTCTGAGAAATCACTTACGCCGTATGAATTCGATAAACGTTTGGTTGAAATTATTGATTTTTGGAATAAATCTATGGTAGTATGAGTGAATGCTTGTATTATTTAAATCTCGGTAAATGAATTAAAAAAAGAAAGCAAAGAAAGGGTGAATATATAAGAGATTAAAATACGTATTTCGTGAATTGAATTTTAGAGTGAATAAAAATAAAGTATAATATTTAAAATATAGGTTATTTTCAAGTACTTGTATGAGATTTCGTCCACAAGAATTTCAACATCTGAACGTATGTCTCTTTTTGAATTCTCAAACATTTTTTTTTGGAACACTATTACATTATTAGTTCTTAGAGTTCTTCGAATTCTTTAAGATATTTCTTGACAGTAAATTTAGCATCTATAAGTAACTCGAAGTCACACTCACAAAAGCGTTTATCTGACATACACTTCATATGAATGCAAGACAAGTGGAAGAATTATTATGAACTAATGGGCTAAGTTCATAATGGTCATGTGACAGATTTAATCAAGTAATTTAAGCTGTGAAGTCAAAGTTAATATCTATATCTTATATTTTTTAATTCTGAGATCAATTAAAAAATTTAAAATATTTTAAATTGGCTTTGCTAATATCATTTTAACATGTGCTAACTTTTTTAAAAAGTTTATTCGTGTTATGAAAGGCATTCATCATTGGTAGAGAATTCACTCGAAGGTAAAAAAAAAAAAAAATTGAGTCTTTATATTGAGTACCCATGATCTTCTTGCTCTATATTACCGTTTCACCAAAATTAATATCAATTAGCGTAAAGAAAGCGTACTTCCACGTCCCAGGCTTCACAGAAGCAATTACTATCAAGGAAAGAAAATCGCTTCTTCAAACTCCTAATGCATTTTTATTTTCACCAGCAAAACATCTGAAGTACAAAATCGTTGCCTATGACAACAACAACAAAAAGAATAAAAAAAAGACCCTTCTGCCATAAAAGTCAATTCTTAAATTAAATATTAAAAAAAACAAGAGCAAATGATAATTATTAGAGAAGGCTGTTTGGATTATAAATAAAAGCAGGTGATAAAATATAAATTTATTTTTCTTAGCAATGTAAATGTATCTTAAGCAAACTAAATGTAATTATTATGATCACTATATATTATAATTTTCAATTTCGAAACAACAGCATGTTAGCGTATGTTAACAATTGGATACTGGTGCACTTGCAATAAGAGTCTTCCGAAACCTTTTTTGCAAATAAAAAAAAAAAATAATTAGGACTTTTTCGTATATAGTATGTAAGCCCCGGGATTAATTATTCCACTCGATTGCTCCATCACTATTCAATAATTAAAAAGTCCCTAATCAACGCTGTAAACAATAAAATCAATACACTTAGACGACTAACTAAATAAACTGAGTAAAAAAGTAACACTCCACTTAAAAAATGTATTATTTATTAATGACACTTAAAATGTTTTTGAGGAGTTTTGAAAATTTTTTAAGGTGTTAGATTTAACACAAAGCTCGGAAAAGTCTAAGATCTAGGAGCTTCAACACAAAATTTCACTACATACATTGTAATTTTCCAAATTTAATTACATTCTTGAAATCATTATGTTATGTATCTAATTAATCTAACAACATAATGCAAAATTTGAGGAAATGTGTGTCTTGTTACAAAATTAAATAAAATTTATAACTATAAAAGAATTTTTAATAATTATATTTTTTTCTATCATGTGTACCCAAAAGAAACTGGAATGTTCTTTTTAAAGTTATGTATTTAACTTTTTTTTTATTTAAAAACTCTTGTCCTCTTCAAAGTACTCTACATTATACTTAATATATTTGTTCAACAGGGGATTCCTTCGTTCACAATGTTTTTGATATCTACAATGATATCAAATCAATTTGATATCAAATTGGTATCTTTTCACGTCCTTCTTCATACGCGGAAACAAAAAGAAATCACACCGAGCTAGGTCAGGCGAGTAAAGTGCGTAGGACAAGAAAGTCATGCCACTATGGCTAAAAATTTGCCCACTGAGATGGCACTTTTTGCTGATTGTTCAGAATCCAAGAGCAAATTCGGCAGCAAAATTTCTCATTCAGACGTGTCCAGCTAAAATTCGTTGAATCAAACTCCAAGATAATCCTGCGGATTCCGTCATCGGTCTTCAACTCCAAGTTCACGAATTTTCTTTACACATTTATCTTTTCGAACAGTTGACAGATCTCTAGATCGATATTTCTCATTAATCAACATGTCTCCATTTTTAAAAAGTGAAAAACCATTCGTATTATTGAATTGCTTCCAAAGCATCATTTTTGTAAGCTGTTTAAAACATCAAAACAGTTTCTGCGACATTTTTTTTTTTTTTTTTTTTTGAGGAAGAAGCAAATTTTCACAGTCGCACATAGTTAACATAAATCTTCCATCTCAGAAAAACATGGATAGCTCGATAATTCATAAAGCACTTAAGTCTTTCAGATTTTAATCTCCAATTTGATGTCTTGAAATGTGTTAACTGCATTTATTCACGAATTTAATTTAAATGTAATTTTAATTTAAAAACATAGCCGCATAAAATAATTTAAAGAATCTAAACATAATACACAATACGTTTTAAGTATCAAGAAAAGTTGCTAAAATCCTTAAAGTTAAGCTATTGGTGAAAGAATTATTATGATAGAAGACTTTTACGTGACCGGTCAATCAAGAAGCTGCTTCACGCACACACAGTCGCTGGTGAAAAACTAGAAGTAAAGGGTTTTCAGAGTGGGATGAGCCGGTTCGCTAGCTAGTTTTACTACAGGATGCAAATATCCATTGCTTTGAAAGGGAGGAACGATTAAACAGTACATTTGAAATTTAGAAAAAAAATAAGTGGGGGAGGGTAAATTGAAGAAAGTGATTTAGAATTATTGAATATTCAAAAATTAAAGATTACAATAAATGTAAAAATTATTATAATTAGATTATACTGGGCCTATTAATATAATTATCAATGGCACATTGAATTCTACGGAAGCCCCTGTTCTCGATGGTTTCAAGATTTAATAAAAAATTTCTTGAAATTTTAATTATAAAATCTTTAAGAGTGGAAAAAACGCAGAGAGAGCAAAACAGTAGTGGTGAAAAAAAAATCACTATAGACGGACAAAACCTTCCTGGACCATGCAAAGACAATAATGAACTTGCAAAGGGTTGCGCTACGTGCATGCTTTCTATGCAATCCCTCTCGTATTTCTCATAAAAAAGGATAGACATATTTTTTATTATTATAACAACCCTATAATGGTTGATATGAATAAAAGACACGTTACTTTATAACTATTGTAAAACTATTCAATACACATCTAGTAATTTGAGTGGCCATAGTAGACTAGTGATTCATGGTCGTAGACGTAACCAGCGAGTTTCATCGAGTCGTGGGTCGAGCTCCGATGTCACTAAGAACTCCCGTTGTATTTGGAGCTGATAAACGTTGAATCTTTCAAGGCGCAAAGTGCTTCCATTGATGGGGCGTGGAAGTTATGAGGGGAGGTGCCAGCTCACTTGAATGAGGTTCAAAATTGCGAGGTCCATCGCTAATATCCATCATGTTGCTTCTCAGTTCTGAGTTAATAAACAATTACTTATTCTCCTAATCTGAACTTTAACTAAATGACGAGGAGGATACCTGAGTAGGCACCACATTCTCCAAACTTCTGTACTATGTTAGGTTTGAGGTTCAATTTTAGTCAACAGCAGTGTCTCTCAATATTCCACTCGATATGTTATTGGTGAAAACAATGCTGGAATCCGTGAGTTCATTTTAACAACGGCAGGACCTGTACAAGCGCCCTATTATGATCATTTTTACTTTTTGTCATGTGTGTTTTAAATTTTGTGTCTGTGATTGTTTATTGACTTTGCACTGAGAAACAACACGAGGAATATTAGAGACAGATCTCGTAATTTTGAACCTGGATCAAGAGACGAGGACGATACTTGAGCTGGCAACTTCCTGTTCTAACTTCTACACCACGCTTAAGAGAGGTATTACGACCTCACTCAAATTTAACGTGCATAATCCCCGCTACACGGCCGATCTTTAGTGGCATCAGAGTTTGAATCCACGACTCAACGAAAACAACGTCGGACGCGAGTCCGCGTCCGTGACATCTAGGATGACGCGGCCACTTTCTTGAAATGTGAAATTTGACACACCCATTAATATTTGATTTGCAATGATATTTTAATGTAATTTTAAAATTAGAACACTTTCGCCGGTGGAAGCTAATACAATTAGCCACACAGAAAATTAATTTTTCAGCTAGCTAGAAAAAATACCCTTGATCTGAAGCATTTCTTATGACAAAATAACGTTTACAGTGGATGGGAAAATTATATTCATCAAGTATTTTGTTATAAGGCAGTATCATATTTTAGTGTGTAATTTATTAAAGTGTAAATGCATTTTAACTTCACGCCCGCGAAAGGGTAACAAAAGTACATTTTTGAGTGAGTATTATAATGTTAAAAGATCTGAGGACACAAATGCAAGTGAATTATTTTAATCCCCATCCTTGTTTGCCTTCGAAATTATACAAACTGACACAATGAATAGCCTTATTTGTAAAAAATAATGCATTAGTAAGAAACTATGGGGAAAATAATTGTGGAGGCTAATGAACGGATTTTGATCAATTACATTACATAGTACGAGTAAGTGCTAGTAAGGATTTAAGGGGCAAAAAAGAGAAATTTGTTCACGCTGTACCGAGCAATTGTGTAAAATATAACATTAATTATTAGACCAAATTTAGATGGATATAAATAGCGTAATAAGTCACGAGTAAATTTTAAGTATGGAATAAAAGGCTAATTTTAATTAAAAAAAAAAAGTAAATAAATTTTGGAGAAAGATCAGAAATGTTTCACATATGAATGAAAAAAAGTGTAATGTTAAAGAAACGACAGAAAATCGATTAATATATGATGTAAGGTGTTTCAGTGCCTGTGGTAGCCCTGTGATCATAGTTGTGTTGTTTTCGTCTAGTTGAAGGTTCAAGTCTCGATACCACTTAAGACTCACCGTGTAGCCAGACTGATGCATGTTAAATCTTATAGAAATCCCAAGCGTGGTATAGAAGCTTAGAACGAGAGATTACACTTGAGGCGATGCAAGTAGAACAGTTTGGAGCCTTCTCGTCGAACAGTACGAGGTCTGTTCAAAAAGTACCCGTGTTGGGAATGAGAAATTAGTATTTGGTAACACATTGTAGTATTGTTGATTTTCCTTTTTTTTCCTTTTTTAAGAAGTCCATGTATATGACGACTTTTGCATCTCAAAAAGTCGTAGCCATTACTTTTCCGACCGTTGAAATTGTCTAGGATTTTGGAGCATGATCACCCGAGGAAATCCAATGTTTTGATTGTTGTTTGGCTTTCGTTGTGCAATGAAAAATGAAGGTCTCATCAGCAGTGGCACCTCAAAAGGGCTTCAAATAAAACTAAGATATAAATCAATATGAAATTTGTTTCGGTGCCATTTATTAGATGTCAGCACGCAATGGTAACACTAACTTGCTTTAGTAACGCCATCTCTCGTCGGTGGCTGCGAAAGCCTAGTGGTCATGGTGCGGATTCGTGGCTCACGCAAGTTAGTTGCTCAAGCCTTGACGCAACTAAAGATCTGCCGAGTAGCCGGGACTGATGCACGTTAAATCTGTCTCTCAAAGTTCTCCCTTGACGTGATGTGGAAGCTAGGAGAGAGAGGTACCAGCTCGGGTGTCATCCTCGTCACTTGACCGAGGTTCAAAATTACGAGGTGCGTCTCTAATAGTCCTGATATTGCTTCGAGTGCGATGTTAATGAAACCAATAAATCACTCATTCAAAGTCATCTCTTGTTAAAAACGGGAACTTTAGAATATCTCTTGCGAATGTCTGTAGGTAAGAATATAAAACCCGATTCGCTTTCATTTAAACGTTGTACACAAAAATATTCTCATAATATAGTAAAACAAAATTTTCAACCCTTTTTTGTCCATTCAATTAGGTTTATTGAAGAATTTCTCTGCACCTTTCCCTAAAATCTAATTCTAAAAACTTAGATTAATTTTAAATGATAGTTTAAAATGAAAACTCGTCTGCACACTGTTCAATTATTTATTGGGGACGAAAGACAAATATTGTTGATGCTTTTCAAATTATACTATACCATTTATTGGCATAGAGAGGTACCGAATGGCATTTTTAAATATATAAAAAAGTTCTATGTTTGAATTATAGATTTTCTGAGAACACTATTCTGTTTTATGCTTGAATCATAGAGTATCGATAAATATGTAGAAAACTGTGTTATTTATTTAGACATTGAATATTTTATAATGCTGCTGTAGTTTTTTTCTCTCTTTTTTGGTTTATACTTCATTTCATATTAGGTCAACGATGTTATCCTCTAAAAAACAGAAATTCACAACAAAGGAAGGAAAAGGATAGGAGAATTTAAATGGCATAAATAGTATATTTTCACAAAACTGTTGAAGTTATTTCTAAAAATTAATGCAGCACACGAATTAAGAACAAATATTTGTATTAAGATATATGATTAAAAGCTTATATTAAGTAAAATGAAAAGATAATGTATGTGAATAAATCACCATTAATGAAAATATAGAATATAATAATTAAGCTTGGAGTATTTACTGTGAAATTTAAAATAAAATTAAGAAAAAAAAAGCACGCGGAAATTTAAGAGGACATTTGCAAAAAGTGGCCCTGAAAGGATAATAAATAACTGCAATTTTAAGGTATTAAAGGTTTTTAGAAAATTACCAAGCAAACTTACAAAACAATTTACATACGTATGGAACATATGGTTAACGCAAAGAAAACTATTTAGAAAAAATTAATATATTGTGATTATACCACTTGTTACCCAACATTTATTACCTTACTCTGTGTATAAGTTTGCAAAAATATTTTCATTAATTTTTCATTCAATTCCTGATAAGCTAGAACCTTGAAATTTTACACACACACACACACACACACACACACAACGATTTAACTTTAATTAATAATAATTTCATTTCCTAATTTTTCCCATTCTCTTATTCAAAAGTAAAGGGTTCATTTGTATTTCCTCATCCAATTCCAAACTATCCCTTTATTTATTAAATCACTCATTGAGAAATTTCTTTAATTCACTTTCCTATGGTCGTAAATGTGTCAGAAATAACCCCTACTAGTCTTTCTGTCTGTAGCTGAAGTCCCTAGGAATCTCTACACCTAGAATTTGGGAGATCAGGGGACTGACAAAATGTTCATGGAAAATTTCTACTATAAAACTCAAAATACGACGAGAAAGCCCTCTCTTCTTTTCGTTCTTCTGTTATATTCATATGGTCTTGTGCTTTGGCCTTAATGGACAAAGTTACGCTGCGTTCATCACCATGTAATGCTCACTTTCTCTCAGCGAAATAAATAATCAACCATGAATTTTAAAAGTCGCATTTTTATTTATTTAATGAATTAATTTTTAAATTCCTTAAAATTACACACACACACACACACATATATATATATATATAAATCAACATTTCTATGTGGCAAAATAGTAAAAAATATTTTCTTCTTCGGCCCATAAGAAATGTAAGGAATCTTAATTTACTGTACAACAGTAAATCATCATCATAAATAAAAAAGAATTTAAGATTTTTTCACCCCAATTGAAATATTTTGTAGAAAATCTAATCTATCTCATGATCGTATGCAATACTTTCGTGTATAGTCAAAACCTTTCAGCTGAATTGAAAAAAAACTTCACCTTCTTTTATTTATGATTATGATAAACTTTTGCATATATTATAAATTCTGATTCGGTTGAATTTTTTATTGCTTGAAGAAAAAAATTATTTTTCACTATTTAGGTTTTTTTTTTTTTTTTTTTTTTTTTTCCGTTTTTGTTTGGTTGTTTTTACTTTCCTGCCATTTAGAAGTATTGGTTTGTAAAAAAAAATTATTGATATAACATTATTTATATAACGCGAGACAAATAAAAATGCATCATTTGAAATGTTATGTGTATATATATTTAAAATTAATAATTAATTTAAGAGTTTCAATGACGCTAGTAAATATTTTGGAAGCGTTGTGATTTGAAGGTATCCGACTACGTGATATTCAAACTATCCAAAGAGTTAAAGAAAAATATTTATTTTCACCGATTTTCAACTTACATACTGAATAAAATTACGATTTTATTTATTCAGATTAATAGAATTAATTTAACTCTAAATTAATTTAACGGTATTAAGTCGCATACAAAAATGTGAAATGTTTGACAACGAAATTTCAACCAAATCTATGAAAATTACTCTTTTGATATTTAAGACGTTTGTTTTATATATATAATTATTATGAGTGATTCTCGACTCAAAGCACAGAATTTTGTTTTAGAAATATAATTACCTTTTCAATAAGCAAAAAAAAAAAAAAAGAAGCTGCAACTGATCTAGATTCTTGTTGTAAATCACAAAACTTTGTTACAAGTCCTGGAATGATTTTAAAAGCAGTAAATTTCTTTCTCAGATTACGCTATTATTCCTACAGTTCATTCTTTAATATTCGTTGAATTCAAAATATTAAGAGAATTCCTAAAATATATTATTAACCGAATAAGGAGAACTTTTTTAAAATTTAAAATCGAATTAAGTAAACATTGGAACTAATTTTTACTTTCCCAATTCTAAAAGTTTTTAAGGGTATGGTTGTTTGGACACCGGGTTTGGCCCTCCCCCCAATTAGAATGTGTTCTCTTCAAAATCCCTTAAGAGGCCTTCCGTACAATGTAAATTAACGTCTGATAAACGATTGAAAATGTTTTGTTCTTGTAGGTAAAAATTACTTCCTCAGCCCCATAATTATAGTAAGTGAATACTTTAAAATGGAATTAATGACTTATGCTGCATTAAGTTACGTTGTAGCGCAAAATTGCGAAGTTTTCAATCAAAATCAATGTTTCATGACATTTGTCATTTAAATTGACGCAAATTTCTCAGTTTTTAGGTTAACCTAATTATCACGAATCATAACTATTTTTCTAATTTCGTCCGCTGATCAAAATCAATTGTTTTATTTCAGTTGTAAAAATAAGAGAGTTTTCAAGGAAAGATTGAGTTACTCCTTCCAATTCATGATGCAGCAAAAGAAAAACGAAAAGTTGCTGAAAGGTGCAATTACGATAAGTGCAAAAATCAATTTAAGTGCAATGCAATGATTATGTTAAGATTTGGAAACGTGCTTCCGAAAATCATTGTGATGGGGAATTTTATGCTAATATTGATTCTTTGAAAAATTAAAATTGGGGATGTAAATGCAAAGATTATGAAGAAAATCTAGACATATTTCTCGTAGCAGAGAAAGCATCATAACATGAGCAGATCACTACATTTAAAGTTCCCAAATCTACATTATCCCGAATTTTTAAAAGGAAAATCCATATAAAGTGTTTCAAGCACCATCGAACTATTTCTTCCTGAAAAGAATAAGAAATATCGCGTAGAATTTGTCCGTCAAAAGTACTCCCTAACTTACAAGTTTAAAATACAGTAATGAAGTTATTGAATAAATAAGAACTATCTGAGCACAGAACAAAATAAAAATTAGGAGTAATATTTAAAATTTATTGCGTTCTATATTTACCTTCTATTATTGTGGGACAAATTAAATTCATCTACTCCTACTACCAACATGGGACAGAGGAAGTAGGGAAATGGTTCATCTGCTAAATTTCAGGAGAACGAAACCTTAGCTTTAAATTAGAAAATAAAGGCGTTATATAGGCGGCTATTATAAAGTAATTATCTTCTAGGTTAAGGTTAAAGGGGAGGCTGATCGCAATAACCTCAAGAGTTGGAGACCTTGCACTTGATCCTTAGCAGTATGTGACGGAAGTTCATAAATATAATTTCATTCTAAAATGAGAGAATACCCCGAACGGTTTAAACAGTGTTATGATTATGTAGCATATCATATATAGGGTATTTTTCCTCAGATTTGTTCCCATGATTTATTAATAAACTATTTCTGCTGCAAAAAGGATGGTAAAATACAGATGGCTTGAAGGAGAAGGTCAAGGAATTCGATCCCTTGCAAGACAGCATCCGTGAAAAAACTGGTGGTTTGACATATTCCAAAGCAGTCCAGGAAGTTGGATTTCTGGTTTTCCCCTCGGATCAGCAGATGGTTGGTCAATTTTTATTAAAATGTCCTTCACGAAGACGCTCTACATCCTCAGGACATTGTGGATATTTCAAAATTTGCTGTACCATCTATGGAACGGCATCAACAGAGAGCGATTCATTACATAACGGAAGGAAGTATATATTTTCAAGGATATTCTCAAGTCAGAAAAGTATATTTTTCATATACGTACTCATCGTGAATTAAAAATTATAAATATAACGATGTCCCATCTCATTTACCAATGCATATGTTGCAGTTCCTTTCTGCTTTTATAGAACTACCCGAAAGTTTACTTAGACTTTTCTAATTCAATTTGAATCATGTTCAGAGTATTATGTTTCTGTTGGAAACAACTATCTAATTGAAAGTAGGGAAAAGATTTCGACAAACTTTTAATTGGATATGTACCTAAATAGTATAAACCTGAGTTTTTATTTCTACAATTCCCTTTTTTAATAATAACTATAAAAATTAGCAAATTTAACCGTCAGTAATTTAATATAGATATGCAACGTAAGAATTATTATTTTTTTCTCAATAAATGAATGCTTATTTCACTCACGTCGCATAATGCGGCTTTAAAATACTTTCAAGTCTTCATTAATAAATTTTACAAATGTTCATAAAATAGTGCTTTTTTTTCTGTCGAATAAAGTGTAATCATCTTTAGAAAATAACTCATTTTCTACCCTTTTGTTTCTATGTATAATAAAATAACGCAGTCCATCCATAAAACTTGTAAAAGCGAATAAAATTCGTTTGTATAAGAGCCAAAAAGAAAACTGAATAATGTATTTCTGTTCGTTCGGAACATGTGGTGTTTGTATTTATAGACAGAATGAACCGACGGCAGAAATCGTTCTATAATCATATGCTATAAATGCATTAGAGAAACATGAAAGGTTTATAGGAAACAAAAGTAATGTACAAAAATTTGATCATAAAAGTGTATAAATTTTCCATAATATTATGCACACGCTATCCTGCATAAGTACTCTTATAGATTTATAGGATTCTTTAGACTGAGTTCCTTTCAAACGTCCTGATCACAGTTACACTTTGTTTGGTGCACCATATCCATATATGGCTCTTGCGACATTAAACTTCATCACACATTCACACTCACTCACTACAACTAAGTTCTGTTCCGAATCACAGGTTGGGATTCAGTTTTATATTTTTCAACACTGTTTTAATTCATTAGAGCTATAAAAATAATACATAACACACACAAGTTTACATCTATGTTCGTATAATTTCTACACATGATGAGAAAAAACACATATTTTGTACTCAATAGTGTGAATCACGAGCACGAATGTAATCCGAAGTTACGTAATGTAATAAATAAATAACAATTAAGGTGAAAGTAAGTCAAGAAGTTGTATTTTCATAATTTTTAATGATGACATGCAAGATTTATTTCTGTTTTATATTCAAGGACTTATCTTCTTTAGGTAAATGCGAGAAATCTCAGGTTTTTTTTATGTATATGCCATCCAATTCTGTCAACTGGATCCCTATGATTTATGCTACACAGCTTCTATCCATTTCTACTCTTTAATGTTCTTAAAGTATAGATAAATAAGTTTCAGTAATTATTCATAACACGAAATTCTGTTTTCTAGTTATGAAATACACTGTGCCTGATAAAAATAATGCAAACATCTCGAAACAATCTTCAAAAAGTATCCATTTCATCATTTGATATCTCTCTGATTCTTTTTCCTTTTCAAAATTAACTCCAAATTATAGCATAAAAACTCCCTTTAATTTTGGTTTTCATTCAACTTAATAAATCCTATCGATTTGAATGAGAAATCTTGCACAACAGATGGGGCATATTCGATCAAAAACGTAACACATGTTGTGATTAAAAGAAATTTTAAAGTACACGAAATACATAAAAAAAAAACGAAACATTTATACCATTTTTTAAAGTTATGTTAATTTAATATTTGCAATGAATTATTAAAAAAAATTGATAAATTTATTTTATGGAGAATGTTGAAGAAAATTTAGAAAATTTAAAAAATAACACAGGAAAATTCATTTACCCAAGTTATATTAATTTAGTATCAAAATAATTCTTATGCATTTTTCTAGGGATTGATTTAAATTATTTTGGATACTTAAATAAAAATTTCAAAGCTAGTTGAATAACCATTATTAGAAATTTTCCATATCGTAAAACACTGTTATTCAAATATCACACCATAATTTTAAAAAAAAAAATATTCTTCTTAAGAACATACTTTTAGATCGCGCTCTACAAACATTATGACAAAAATAGTATCAAGTATCAAAGAAATTCAAAGGTAATGCGTTAAGTTACCATATTTGAGGTTTTCAAAATATGCAAAAAAGTGATTTTGAGAAAAATGTATTTTTAATAGAATGTACCGCATATTTCTTCTATATAAATACCCAATTATTTACAATTCCCCAATATCTTCTGTTAGAACATTTTTAAACGTTTTTCTCCATTTTAGCTAATTTGTTTGGCAAATTTGTCTTTGACGAAAAATGCCGTTTTGACTCTGTAACTCAAACTTCATCACCTTTCAATGTTAATACATCAATAGTCACATCGAAATGTTACAATATATCTAATAATCACTGAAATCCTTTATTAAACTGAAATACATCCATATATACTCCCAATTGTAGTATTGATAATGCAATGAAAAGTATTTTATAATGAGCTTAAACAAAATTCCACTGCAACATTCGTTTGCATTTTGTGTCTTTCCAAGGAAACACTTTTCTTCTAAACTTTTATCATATAACTTCGAGTATATTGTTATGTGTTTTAAACGTATAATTCTAATCATATTTTGTGGAAGTAATTTAGACTTTTCTTTGTAAACTGTATCCTTTTATATGTCATGTTAATATTTGCATTAGGTTTCCGGTCCAACACATCATTGGCCATTCATTTGTTGTTTTATATTCAAACAACAGTGGAGCAAAATACCTCAATTTCTGAACATTACATGCCTCGTAAATAATTTACATTATAACAGATTTCAATACCATAATAATTTTTTAATTTATCGATGAAAGCTACCGCTTCTGTTTTCATAGACCACAAAGGTTTTTAGTTTTGATTTTAATTTTCTAAGTATTGAAACAATGCACTTTTGTATATCTGTAATATATTTGTATTTTATTAAGGTATCGTGACCGTAAATATGTTTCACATCGTCATATCCCTTTCAGGCTACATTTCTGAAGAAATTTATATACTGCAGTTCCCTCATTTCAACAAATCGCTCAAAAACACGATAAACATTGAAAGGTTCCATAGCACCAGACGACCCTGTATGTTAAGCACAACTATGAATGGTGTTTTAACTCTTTGAATTTTGTGTCGCAAAATCTTTTGACGTAAATTAAACATTTTGCTACTATCTATTAAGAAATATAAATACATCTATTCTGGGATAAATATTTTCTCCGTAGCCAAGTGACACCACCCGACATATCACATTGAGATATTTAAGTATTATATCTATTTTTTTGTTTCTAATGCATCATTTATTACATTATATGATACGTTACAGTTTTTCCTCCAGGAAATCAAATGTTTTCTGCAAAATATTACTTGTTACCGACTCTCATACCAAAAACAAATGTAAGATTAACGTTATACATTTTGTTTACTTTTTCAGGGCTGCAGAAAAAGAAGAAATAGCCACAGTATTCGCATTTTAAAATCGTATTCATTTTTATCCTTAACACAGACTCTTACACCACACAACTCTTTTTTTTTTTTGCAGAACTCACTTGACAACATAATAGCGATATTACAATACTGAGAATTCCCAAGTTAAAAACAATAAGTTTTTCATCATTTCCAAAAACATCTGTAGCTCTTAAAGAATCATTTTCACTTACTGATGAAATACCTAAATCAGTACTAATTTTTTTCTTTCTCGGAGATTGAAACTTTATTTAGAGTACCTATTTACTTTGAATAGATGTTTACGAAAATAACTTTTATTTTTATATATTTTTGTTATTTTCCATAAATATTAAATATTAATACCAGCTAATACAATAATTCACAGATATTCTAATAGATATCAGATGAAAATGTTTTTTTGCAACTTAACTAATATAATTGTTATTACTAACACAAATGAAGCTGAATGTACACAAAACAAACAATGCCAGATTTAATCAAAACCTGCATTGTCAAATACTCTCAAAATGCATAATAACTTTAAATATTAAATCAAAAGTTTGTTAAAAAAAATTATATGTCAAAAAAATATACTATTTCAATTTTGTTTAACAATTTTGAGAGCATTTAAATGCCGAATTCTTATTATGTAACTTCCCCATCCAGTTTTTCGAGCATTATTAGTTTATTAATAGCTTGGCTTTTAAGTGACGTAGAAACAAAATATCAACAGTTTCATAAAGTTAAATAAATGCTTTGTTCAATCAAACCAAAAAGCGGAAACGTTATTTTTTGCGCTAATTGAGCATTGCAGTTTACTTTATGTTGCAATAACAATTTTATCATAAAACAATATTTTTCTACTTTTCTCCTCTTTCCTTCCTTTTTTTTTTTTTTTTAATAAATTTTCCATTCGCAAATTCCCTTTCATGCTATTCAATTATTAAATGATGCTAATGAATTATTATTGATTTTAATTATTTTACAACAATTTAATTCCCTTCTGTTGTATTATTACCTCATCGAGTAAAAAAGTACAGTTTTGTGAAAATCGTATAATTACAAACAAAGTCGATCTGCGTGTAAGAAAAGAGTGCATTTTTTCTCCACAAAATCTGTCCATAGTTCAAATCCCAAATAGAAGCTAAAATGATAAAGTTATGTAGCGTTCGAATGTATCTCTAGAAGGGCGAAAACGTTGCCAATCAGGGATAATGTGTAGAAAATTTTTCAATCAAATTACTGTAAAGTATATAACTCCAGTCGCCAACGGAGGGATTGACACAACTCTAGTAACCCTTTCTGAAGTTGCCGTATTGTAACCATTTATTTGTATAAGATATGAGGTACTATCACATGAAGTTTAAAAGATTGAAGTAGTTTTCCTCTTCAATTGTTATTTTAATGTGAGTATTATCTACGGAGTTCTATTATTATTTATAGAATACATTTTGGTGCTTTTCCTTTAGACATGTACAAACTCCTCCAACATCAGGTTTTTCGTTTTGAGACAACTCAACAAAAGAGCAATATAAACATTTTTGAAAGTAAAGCTGCTTATTTTCATGAAAAGAAGTATCGTTTCATTTATAATTATTTTCCTCATAAGATACATAAACAACTGAGATAAAATCATGTTATATTTGGCGATTTATCGCTTGCGCTTTCCTAACGGAAAAATACCTACGTATTTTACGCGCATGTTGATCCGTATATACGCCGACCATAAGAATTAGAAATTCCGAAATTTCTCGGCTCGTACATGGAGTGAGTGAATGTAAAGGTTATGGCGCAGAAGCCAGATGTGGCTATGGTGCGCCAAACAAGATTTAACTGTGGTCTAGACGTAACAAAAATAGAAAAAAAGAGAAAAAAAATTGGTTGACAAGGCGGAGGGTCGAAAATTGAGGAAGTTCGCTAGGGTAACCAGGAGGGTGCTTCACCCGTGATTACTAAAAGACAATAAACCCCATAGGAGAGAAGGATCACAAGGGTGCTCGGGGTCATGATGCCTGTACTTCAAAAGAAGGCAAGTCCCTGAGGTCCCCTGATATAATCTCCAGGGACAGGTTGCCCGGCTATATCCCCAGACGCTTGGGTACCCATTTTTGTCGCCTCTTACGACATGCATGAGCTAGAGTAGGACTATTCTGTCATACCCGGTCACCACACGCGTTGGCTTGTAAATGGAAGTATACAATAATACATGCATTTTTAACATTCAATTTCCATTTTGCAAATTACTTCATCCTAATTTTACACAATTTTAATTTTCGTACTTTGATCGCTTTTATGGGATATAGAGAAACGAGGTATTTAATCCCTTTCATATTTTTCATAGAATATTTGGTAAAGAATTATTACATACTTCTATCCGTTATACATGTTGTAATTATAAATAAATAATATTAACCTAAGTTACTTTAGATACGTTCGTGAACAAGAAGAATTTCAATAAGCTACAAATATATGTGTATTTGTATGGTGTGATGTGGAAGTTAGAAGAGCGATACCTGCTCATGTGCTCTCCTCATCACTTGATCGTTAATGCAAGGGTTTTAGCCTACCTCCCTCAGGTTGCTTGTAAATGCGATGTTTATAAGCAATCAATCAAATAAAACAAACGTTTTCGCGGAATATTAATTTGGGTGACATATTTTTGAGCATGCAATACATATTCATAAATTTTCTAAAAGAGAAGTACTTTCCCAAGAAATCTCGTGAGTTAAAATGTGATACATCTCGAGTAGAATCCTAAAAAAAAAGTTCTCTCTTCCTCACTTGAAATTTGAAGAGCCAACGAGCTTCCGGAAGTGTACTCACACACGAGACAACTCGAGCTATATTTGTCTTCGCGGAGAAACCATCTGCTCATATTAAAGCGAACGCTTCTTGTTTCCCCCTCCTTCCCCCATACTACTCAAACTTTTTTTTTATATGAAAAAGTTTTACGTAAAGTAGAGCGTCAATTGTGAAATATATGTTTCGTAAAAAAATTTACTTTTCCAGCTCTGTTTTTGTTTGGAAAGGGAAAATAAAAAATCTATATTACCTTCGAGAGAAACTGTGATGAGCACTCATCTGAAAAATTGTTTATCTGGAGTTGCTTGCAATTAATTCGTATGCATATAAATTAGGGATACAGTAAATCGATATTGAATGCAGATTTTGCTTATAAATATCCAAATTTCATCTATGCGGCGACCCTGCGCAAACATCATATTTCATTTATGAAACTTTTATATTCCGTCAAGGGACCGGTTATAACTCAGTTGGGCCTTTTGTGCAAGGTCAGACGACATTTTTGCAGAACATAAACTTAAAAAGGTTAAGGTCAGGACTTGACATTACTGAGTGGCTGTTGTAGCCTAGTAGTCATAGTCACGAAACTCGAACCCTGCTTTTTTTTTTTTCTATCGAGATTTGGATTCGAGTCTTGATGCCACTAAAGACCCACTGTGTAGTGGGGCTGATGTACCTTAAATCTATGAGAGGTTCTTGTTCAGGTGTCGTCCTCATCACTTAACCGAGGTTCAAACTTACGAGATCCGTGATCAATAGCCCTCGTGTTGCTTTTTTGTGCAACGTTAGTAAAATAATCAAAGAATCAATGCCATTGCTGAAGTCAATTCTTTGGAGACTTCAAAACACACTTTCATAAATTCAATCATCACTGCCTCTCAATTGGACCTGAAAACTGGTATATATACAACCACATTTCAGGTATCTTACATTTCGAAAACTGTAGTAGGCGTTTTTATTTTGTCAAGTTACGAGTAAGAATAAATGTGCCATTGTTTGCACACTATGTTATCGGAGAATGTATAGTCAGTTTTCGAACAAATGTATCCGAAATAAGAAAAATACTTTCAGCAAACTGAATGTAATTATCATAATCATAATGTATTATAACGACATTCTTTTAAACCTAACACTATTGTTCCTTTTTTTTATGCCCTCGCATTTTTGTTGACGCCATTTTCTTAAAAAAAACAACATGTCAGCAGCTGTTAAAAATTTAAATTGGCTTAGCTATTTTCATTTTGACATGCGCTAACATTTTTTTCTGTTAAATTCTCGAAAAAGCAGAATTATTCAAAATAAATATTAATTAGCGTAAATTAAGTATTTTTCTGAGTCCCAAGCTCCACAGAAGTAATTACTATGTAGAAAAGAAAATACCTTCTTCAAATTCTTAACGCATTTTTATTTTCACAAGCAGAACATTCCAAAGCACAAAAACGTTGCCAATTTGAACAATAAAAAGAATAAAAATAGACGATTCTGCCATCATAATCAATTATTAAATTAGACATCAAAATAGGTGCAAGTGATAAATTTTTAAAGTAGACAATAATATTCTGATCTGATATTACACTAAAAGCAGACGATGAAATATTAAATAAATATACCTATCAATGTAAATATATCTTAAGCAAACAAAGTGTAGTTATTATAATCAGAATGTGTGTTTTAATGCTAATCTTTTATTTCAGATCCCCACAATTTTGTGGACGCCATTTTCTTAAGACAACATGTTGGAACATGTTAATATAATCATTGAAAGGCTTAACACATTTTTTTCTCAATTACAAAGTTCTGGCGAAAATTGATAAATATCGATAAAATAATAGGATCGATTATCTTTTCAGTTGTGACTTATCTTGCAAATTTATGCGCCTCCTGGAAACAAAAAAAAAAAAATGCTATTAATGTTATTGTACTTAAAATATGCTAAAAAAGAATTAAACATTTATTCCTTTTACTGTCTGTTTTGCAGATCCACAGTCATACTAACAACATTTTCGAACTGTGCTCCGTGGAACCTTTGAAAGATAAAGATGATCCTCTTCTAGAGTCACAATCAACTAAAAGCTACGATTCAGAATTTAACGAGGACGATGCGAGTAAGTATCGATTTGTTTTACAGCGCTCTCACAGCCTAAAAGAAACACAGGAGAAATACTTAAAATTTACATTGCCTTTTATGTAAGCGAAGTAATTGGCTTATTTCCAATTTATGACATATCTTGTATTAAATATGTTTTGCTTATGATTTATTGCTAGTATTATTGATTCATTATTTATTCCTAATTTTCTATTCTGATAATTTGATCAAAGTAGTTAAATTTATGCATGAGATCATTACCGACAGAGTTTAGGGGAACTATAAGTAATAAACTATTCAAATTTAGTAAGCAGAATAGTAAATAAAAACTTACTATTTTATTTTCCGATTTATTTATTTATTATTAGTTCAATTTTCAAAGTATTTTGTAGGATATTCTTATAAAAATAGACTTTATAGGATATTCTACATAAATAAATTATGGTATGTAAAACAGAAGGGAGCTATAATTTTTTTTTGCTAAACTTTTCCATTTACCACCCGTTATATGAATTTAATATCTAGTATATGTGAGCGTGCGTGTGAATATGTTATGAATTTTTTTTCACATAAAATATCTTATTTCTTTTAAGTTACGTGTGTGACTATAGTGTAAATATTCTTAGAGTATACTAGAAAATTGATCTTTTTTTTTTATTTAATTTTAAAATCATTGTATCGTTATACCATGGGAGAGTGTTCATATATAATAGTCATATTACTGAATAAATAAATTCTTTATCGTGTAAAAAAGAAAAGAAATTACACTGCTAAGAATATATGAATGTAGTTTTCTAACAATGAAATGTTAATTCAAATATTTGTACCATAATCGTTCAAATTTAAAAAAGAAAATGGTACTTGTGTTACATTTGGTCGACTACATAAGTTGACGTATACCCTGCCGAACTTGCTTCCAACACTTCGACGGGTAAAACCCCAAAACTCCATTCAAAATAGTAAACAATGGGTTTTCATTGTAAATCGGATGCCACATACCACCCACGATAATAAGCCACGATTGCTTAGTGGTCATGGTCGCGGATGGTGTTGATTTCGTCAAGTAGTGGTTTCGAGCCTTGATGGCACTAATGAACTGCCGTGCAACAGGGCTAATGCATTTTAAATTTTGTCAGGGTCCCATGTCCTCCCGTTGGCGTGGTTTTGTCAAATAGTTATTTTTCTTTACGTCTATTTTTCTTATATGTCTAGATCATAGTTACACCTTGTTTGGCGCAGCATAGCCAAACTTGGATTTTATGCCGAAACCCTTTCACTCACACTCAGATCCAAAATGTTTGTTGAAAGACAGAGAAATGGTAGTTTGATGATGATATCTATAGAACTCTTGTTTAAATAAGTGTTAAAAAAGTCACACAAAACCACGTTAAATAAGCCAAAGTTATGCACGCCACACCATGCTGTTATGGATATAACTATGCTTGATTTCGCAATTTCTATTATTGGCGGAATGTGCATCATTTAGCGACACTTCCTATGCTTGACAAAATATCGCATCATTTGGCGACATTCTCTGTTTTGGCGATAATAGTCGATGGAATTTTACACAAGCCCTAAAAAGTCTCAGACCGAAATGTTACAATGTCAATTACTCAAAAAAATAATTTTTTTGAAACATTATATGCATTTAGAAAACAATTATGTGGTAAAGTTAAATTAAATTGCAATTAAATTGAAAGAGCAGTTTAAATATGTGTACACAATTCAGAAAGAATGTATTGTGTGATAATTACTATTTCTACGTTATGGGCTCTGATGACTTGATTATTTAGTGCAAAAGGATGAGAATAATCTTTATCTATTTTATTCGAACTTTCTTAAATAAAAAATATGTCTGTGAATAACTTTGAAACTGCCGTGACCTAATTGGTGTAAATGAGAAATGTTCTTTATTTAAATATACAGTAGAATTTTTCTTACGTCTATATATATATATATTTCCATTTTAGCTTTTACTGAATAGTCTCAACATATTTATAGAATGCTCCTTTATACATGCTATTCGGTCTCACTGAGAATTTTTTTTGAATACTATTTATTTAAATATATTAGTTTCTTATTTAACTTTTTTCAATCGATTTTTAATTATTTGAAAAGTATAATTAATTAAGGAGAATATTCATATTTTCGAATCTTTATTACAAAGGCCCTCAGGGTTCTTACCTTCTTTTGGTAAGTACATCACTTACCTGAGGCACCGTAGTGATCTTTTTTCCTGTCCTATGTCTTTGGTAAACACGGATGACACGCCCCCGGTATATTCTAATAATTAATTAAGGAAAATATCCATACTTTCGAATCTTTATTACAAAGGCCTTCAGGGTTCTTACCTTCTTTAGGTAAGCACATCACTTATCTGAGGCACCGTAGTGCTTTAGCAACCTTCCCCCTTGTCAACTAATTTTTTATCTGGTTTTTTGTTTGTTTGTTTTTTACAAACATCTAGACAACAGTTTACACCTTGTTTGGCGCATCATAGCCATATCTGGTTCTTGCACCATTAAACTTCCTCATTACTCACCCTTATTCCCATAAGTATAAGTATATCCATGTTTTTAAAAATTACTGGAAAAAAATACGGATTTGTTGTTGTTCCTTTTTTTTAATAAACCTTTAAGTATTGATTCGAAACTACAGTTATTTGAAATTTATTCGTTCCAAAGAAACGTCATAAAAATAATAAAAACCTATTTTTAATTAAATACCAACATTCATTTCGTTACAGAGCAACCGAATTAATTTCCTCAAGAGATTAAAGATTCTTAATCAATATTCTTTAAACAACTGAATATTAAAATACCTCAGCTAACAACAAATCCTCATTTAAAAGAAACGTAATAACATCTAGAAACTAATTTCGGAATACCTTATAATTTTTAATTAACATTATTATCTTTAATTTGGAAGAAATTTCAATTAAATGCATTATTTTTGGAATTGAAATTATCGATTCAAATTCCAAATATTTACTGAAAGAGAAACATTTATTAAATAAAAAGCAGAAAAAAAAACTTGTTCACAAGAATTCCAAGGCAAAGCAGTATCACGATTTTTACTTATTGGTTAAATTCGTTTTTGAGGACACAAATAGTTTAATGTAAATAAATATTTTTAAGAAGAAAGTAATTTAAAAACGGTCTTTTGTGCATTCCTATCAACATTCTAGTTCGCTTGATTATCGATTATGCGTATGGCATCCAATATTTAATAATTTTTTTCCTTTGTATCTTTTGCAAAAAACTATAAAATAGAAGAATTTATATTAGAATTTCATAAAAATTTTATTTTTAAACTGTAACCATAATCGAGTAATAACATTTATGAGAATGGTGTTTTTGCTTATGTTTGCGAATTATAATGATCAATGTGTATGAGATTGTGCTCGGAGATATCGTATCAGTTAAGCGTATAAAATTGCCTTTTATGCAATAGAAATTGTAAACCATAAGCGAATTGTTGGATTTTATTTATGTTAATGTTTTCGTTCCTCGCCGGAAATAGATATTGGTCCAGAAATATGCTTTTGGGGAGGGTTGGTTTTCATAAAAGATTATCTTACTTATGCGTATTGAAATAAAGCAGATAAGATAAATATTTTGAAAGCAACTCAAGCCTTTAAAATATTTCAAAATTTAATATGAGAATTGGATTTAGTTCCAAAGGAAGTACTAAGTAAATACCGAAGGAATATGGAGGAAGTAGAAATGCATAAGAACTCTTTGTTTTCAACCCAAAAGCGGCCTGTCCTCCAATTAAATTATGACTCTAGTTTCCGAGGAGAAGTGTCTTGTATTTATAGCGGCTTTTGGGGTCGAATAGCGGTGTGAAGTTGTAAAGTACCCCCATACTTCAAACACTCTTGACAGTTATGATATCTTTGCAACGAGAGTGGCAATCTTTTTAAGAAAGACACTCGACGGGGATGAGTGCACTTTTAATTTATTTAAAATAAACAGTTTCATTAATTTTTAGTTAAAAAATAAGCTTCCGCTTGTAGCATTAAATTAAATATTTATTTTTGTTCCTCTGTGATTGTGGACTGTTTATTACTTAACAACGAAGCGCCAAATTGCGCTGTTAAGTTCTTTCTTAAGTTACATTTAAGATACATTTTAACTTTCGCCCTTGTGTGACGGGTTCTCAAGTTCACATTTCTGCTTAACTAACCATTGAGGCTACTGTAACACGATTTTGAAATAATAAATTGGCTACTGTACTAATCTGGCTTTGTGAAAAACCGGCATTTATGTAAAATTATAAAAGATGTGCAAAGAATAGGATAGGGGAAATATAAGAATTAGTAAGATTGATAGGCACAGTGCATATTAGTACAAGCAATGGAGAGGCCATGTACAGGAGGGGTCGTAAAGTTTTCAATTATTGCTAAGAAATAATTGAGGTATCTGGATAGTATTTGGTCTCCATATTAACTGATTCTTATGTACTGTAAATGTCCGGGTATTATTTAATATTCATTTAATATTTTTATTTCGATTAATTTTGACAATTAAAACTTAACGATATTGCGCATTACTTCAATCAACAGCTTCCTGAAACCAAACAAATATGCATTAAGAACTATAACTTACAAAACTATGCATATAAGCATAAGTTAATATGCAGGGCAAATTTTATCCAGATATCTCTATTATTTCTAAGAAATAAATAAAAATTTACGATTCCTGCTTAATTAACATGACCCGAAATGATGTATTAAACGTATATACATGACCCGAATCTCGTTATAAAAATTCTATTTAAATTGGGCAGAGTCAATTCTAGCCTACTATTTGGAGTGTTTGAAATAAATAAAATTATTGTTTATCAACATCACATTTATATGTAGTAAGTATTTTCAAATAAACTCTTGAATATTTTATTTTGAGGACATTTAATATTTAACTCATTATATCTTTTTTCAAGCTTTAATACTTAAAACTTTACTTATAACTATTTTAAAAAATAGACGTAATGCCATTTACGTTAAAAAGGGGTCTACCCTTTTTTAGGTAGGTACAGGCATCATGACCCCGAGACACCCAAGTGACCTTCTTCTTTCCCATGGAGTTCACTATTTTTGGTAAACAAGAGTGAAGTGTCCCTAGGATATCCTAGTGATCCGATGCTATACTACAACCTTCTTGTCAACCATTTCTTAATCCCCCCCCCCATTTTTTATACGTATACACGGTTATACTTTTTTTTTTGCATTGAATATCCACATATGGGTCTTACACCATTAAACTCTAGCATCACTCGTCCACCAGTCTACTAATTTTTAACTACTTTTTCTAATGTCTAGATAATAGATACACATTATTCGACGCAGCATAGATAGATTTATATCTTGCGCCATAAACCTCTACTTTTACTCACAGGTACCTTCAGCATACGTATATATATATATATATGTATATGTATACAGGATTTTCCAGCTAATTATTAAACAATTAATTTTATTTTCCAATTTAATGAAAAACCAGTTCCTCCGATACTCGGCAGATGGCACCAAGAATCAGAGTCATGTGATAAGCTCATGCAGCGCCACCTATTCCAGAACAAAACTGAGTGACACTTAATTCTCGCTCGCTTTCCCTCACTTTTCTGCTTCTCTTCTCCTTCGCATTGCCCGCGTCGGAAGTAAACTTCAAAAGCACGAGCGCGTTCCAGCGCCCATCGCCGATATGGGATAAGATTAATTAGATTGCCATCTATCCGTCTCGGAAGAACTGTTTACTCCTAATAGAGAATAACCTGTATATAGTTGAATGTGCAATTATCTTCATCTCTCCAAATATTAAACGAAGTAAAACAAGTTGAGTCTCATCATTGAATTCCTACGAAATCATAATAGAGTCCGGTAATGGAATTACCCCCCCCCCTAGACAACCAGCCTTTTGCGTAAGAGCAAACCATTGTAGATGCGGGATGAACAATCTCATCACCCCACATTCTACACACACACACACACACACATAACATCTATAACATTACAGAATTAAAAGAAAATCCAGTAATTTAGCGAATTAACCCAAATCTGTTTTAAAAAATAATCCTAAGTTAAAATTAACAAAATATTCCCTTGACAATCAGCCAAATATTTACTTACATACTATTATAAATAATAATTTTACTTCAAAACAGAATTAAGGAATTAATTAAAAATTACAACCGATTACAAAACCAAACAATATTAAATACCATTATAAGAATCAAGAGAGATGAATAGGAGTTGAGAACAAAAAAAAATAAATATAGGTAATGTAATTTAATACTGTTCCGCAATTTGGAGTGTAATGTATTTTAAAAACTCGTTTTATTGATACAGAAATCCAATTTCCAGAAATTATAATAACATTAAAAGTATATACCAAGAATAATCACGATTCCAAAAAATGAACGGAAATTATACAAAATAG
>BMAW01119180.1:725370-755664 GCA_019974015.1 Nephila pilipes
ATATATATATAACTTGTTTGTGTAATATGAAATTTACAGTAAGTTTGTCATTTCATATCGATTCTGTTTCTGTTCAAATTAATATTGCTACATGAGCAGAATCCTTAATTAGACTTTTAGTGTTATGTCTGACTATAAAAACGTTAGGAATTCTATCTCCATGAACCATATCGCATCATATAAATATAAAGGTGTGGAATATAGTATAAGTATGAACCCACGCAATTAAGATTTTGTACGAAAACATTCAGCAAAATAATAGTGACATGTCTAGACTTAATAAGACACATCATTCTTTCATTTGCAATGAAACTGCAGCAAAGTATTTTTGTGTTACTTTGCGCCTAATTTAAAAGAAATAGGATGCATATTCTTATATATTTTCACGCAATATGTGTGTATGCTGATATAGATGTATGATTCCTTAATTAATGAGTTTCGTAGCGGATTTGGTATAATATAAAATAATATTTCTAATTAAGTTTTAAATTAATTGTGTCACATTTTAAATAAATATTGTTTTTCATCTTTAGAATATTACCTGCAATAAACTCTTTCGGAGTCTCTTGTCTGTAAGATTTTTAATTTTTATTTCTTATGGCAAGAAAGTCTCACTGTTTTCTTTAATTGAATTGAGCTTAATGTTTTCCGAATTCCAAGGTGACGATGATTAATAATGCACTGTAAAGTGTACCCAAGAGTTTGATCAGGGCCTAGTTATAACCACGTTGCATTCGTAATGAACAGGAAAAATTCTATTCAGCAAATATTTGCTTGGCCATAAATCGAAGCCATGGATTTTTGTCAGATTTCACAAACATCTGTCGTGCAGATATTTATGAAAGAATTTTTTTTCATTTCCAGTATTGAAGTATCAACTGAGATATAAAGCCGTTTTTTAGTTGTAGCATGTTCTTTCGATAACTGCTTAAAATCAACAAAATTAGTCCTGTATTGTATTCCTTTTTAATAGAAAAACCCAAAAGTATTTAATGCTTACGAATTACAGTTTCATCAGACAAGTATTCCTAAAAATTGATTTTATTTAGACAAATAAACAGGAAAAGAGGCATTACTTACCTCTATTACTATTAATGAAGAATGAAGTTATATTATACGAAATTAATGCAATTCCATATTAGATGCGCCCTCAGGGGCTTACCTTCTTTAGGTAAGTACGGGAATTATGTCCCTGGGGTAATCTAGTGATATACTTCTGTTCCATGGGTTTTATTGCCTTTAATAAATACGGATAACTCGCACCCCATATATACTACTCAGAGACTTACCTTCTTTAGGTAAGTTCGGGCATCACTCAACTGAGGCACCATAGTGATTTATTTCCTTTCCCATAAGGTTTACTGTCTATTGTAAACACGGGAGACGCACCCCGGGATGCCCCAACGATCCTACTCTATTTTTGACTCTCCTTCTTGTAGTTTGGAGAGGGAGTTGCCGGCTCAGGTGTCGTCCTCGTCACTTGACTAAGGTTCAAAATTACGTGGTTCGTCGCCAACAATCCTCTCTCTTTCTTGTTAGCCAATTATCATTTTTTCCATTTTTTCAAACGTATAGATCACGTTTAAAAAAATGGAAAACTTGTTTCCAAACACTACACCTTGTTTGGTGCAGCCTATCATCCATATTGGACTCTTGCGACATTACTTACTCCATATATGACGAAAAAGTTTAATAACCAGACTTTTATTTTTATTACACCAAGAATTTTGCCTTGAAACCGATTCGATAACTGATCAGTAATTCGAGTAAAGAATACTATAATTTGGTGTTTTCTAATCCGAATAATGTTTTAAAGAGTACTTTTGAAAAATTTAGGAAGAGAGAAAGATTATGGGGAAAAATTAATAATGAAATCAAGCTTTCTCAATCGAGTTTCATGTTCAGTCTTTTGTTCTGAATATCTATCATTGTTGTGGACGGCTCAAAGTCTTCTCATAACTAAACTAATTACAAAAACATTTGGTTTTTAATAGACAGTGGTAGTACTCTAAGGTATTATAGAAATTGTTTGAATGTCAGGGATTAGGTGGGTATTCCTATTTTACGTCAGCTGAAATTTCTTTCTCTAAAATAGGACGTTCACGTTCAGTTGGCCCTTTCACGTTGATGTGGATGGAAATGAGAAGAATGATCTGACCAGAAAGAAATGAACATCGTCATTTGTCAGCGTATCATAACCTGAATTACCTGAAGAGTTTCATCTATATATGTGGTCCCACGAAAGCTTTAATTTGGGGTGTTTCCACATAGACTCTGAATTTGCAGTTGAAGAACCCACTGTTCATTGCGAATTTAATGCCCAGGAATGTGATCGGTCTATTCTTAAGAAAAGGAATTTTTCCTTCTGTTTGTGGTGACCCTTCATTTATCCCGGCGAAACATAAGATAAGGAGTTTGTCAAGGTTTGACACATGCCAAAGTTTGACACTTTGTAGCAAGGTTTAACAAAATACTTACTCACAAGAATTCTATAGGCATGTACCTGATTTTTTCAAACACTCAACGCGCGCACTCATGCACAACATACTGCACTATTCATCAAATATCAAAGTTAAGGCACAACACATCCACCTATCAGGCATGTTTATTTCAATTATATAATCATTGATTTTAAATCTATATATATTTATATTAAATACATTTAATGAATATGTGCCAAATGGTAGTTTTCATATTGAGTGATTGTGATTAGTCATTCTTATTCTGTTAATGAACAGAAGAAGATAGATGTGATCAGAGAAGATAAGAACTCATAGATGAGAAATGTCTCATCTATGAGTGACCACGGTAGCCTAGTGGTCATGGTTTCGGATTCGTGGCTGGCGGTTTTCGCTCAGTCGCGGGTTCGATCCTTGGCCGTTAAAGACCCACCGAGTAGCTGGGGCTGGTCGGGACCCAAATCATCCCATTGGCGTGGTGTGGAAGCTAGGAGAGGGGGTGCCATCTTTGGTGTTTTTGTCACTTGACCGAGGTTCAAAATTAAGAGGTCCGTCGCCAATAGCCCTCGTGTTGCTTCTAGAGCGACGCTAATAAGAAACTCTCTCCCACTGTACGATCACTTTGGCCTGATTAATATCTGAATTCATAGTTTAAGACAATTAATTAAATATGAAAGGATCACTTATCATATATGAAAGAAATTTAAGATTACGGAAAACCGCATTTTTCTCAATATTTCCTACCTCCCCCTGGGCTTATTTTTAGGTAATTACGAAAGTCATGACTCCGAGGTGCCTCAGTGATCTTGCCTTTTCCATGGGGTTTGCTGTCTGGAAAACCCGGATGATCCCTCACCCCCCTCCTATACATGCTAGCTATCTTTCTCTGTTTTCGGCCCTTCTTCTATTCAATCGGTTTTTACTTTTTTCGAAATTTCTAACATTTAGATCACCGATGCACATTGTTTGGATCACTGTAGTTAGATTTGGACATACACCTCAACTTTCACTCCCTAACTCGATATTTCATATAGCATGAAGAATGGTGAAAAACTACGAATAAATGCGAGATCAGTCGTAAGTCACGTAGGGCGTAAGCTGATTATTATTAGTACTCTTTCGTGAAAATTCATTCTTTCCTTTCTTGATTATAAAACTATTTCTTGCTCGATCAAAACTTAAAGACTTTCGAAATAAATCTTTCATTTTGTCAACAATTATGTTAACATATTTCAATATTCACTATTTGAAGATATTTATGTTAAATTTATGGAATAAATTCCTAGAATTATTCTATAGATCATAGCTTTAAATACTTAAAAGAACACATCTTTAAATAAAAAAAAATATAAAAGGTTCTATGAAAAATTCTTCAAAGAACAGATTTAGCTTCCCAAAGTGTGCTTTTCTTTTATAATAATTATCAAATTACTCAATTGCATAAATTTGAGAATTAAAGTAAACGACGAAATATCAAGAAATGGACAGTACCAAACTTTTCCGATATTAAAATTAAGCCAAACGATAAATTACTAAATTGAATATTATACCAGCTGCATGTAATAAAAATTAAAGCAAACGATAAATTATTAAATTGAATTTTATATCAGCTACACGTAATAAAATTTAAAGCAAAAAATAAATTATTAAATTGAATATATTTAAGCTAAATGTAATTAAAATTAAGGCAAACGATAAATTATCAAATTGAGTATTATAACAGCTACATGTAATTAAAATTGAAGCAAACGATAAAAAATTGGAAAATATTCTGGTACTCCAAAAGTAATTTAGTACGCCAAAAATGATCCAACTAAAACAATACCCTCTTGGGTGTCTAATATAAAAATTTAATATCAGATTTTTTTAAAAAAATAAATATTGCAGCAACAAGATGGGATTTGTCTTGTTTATGTATCTTTCTGTAGTAATTATCGAAAGTATAACACTTGGTCCACGCACTCCCACATTTCATTTATTAAAAATAGAGCTTTCTACGGGGGAGCATCTCTTTAGAGACACTGTACTCCCAAAATAATCAAAATATCGAGAAAAATCTAATTTTTTGTCTGTTTTAAATATATAAATAAAGTTTCATGGCTTTACTTACATTATTGAGCGAGTTAAATAGAATTTCTTTAATAGTGTCCCATATCATATATATTTCATTGATCTTTAAAATTTTAAGCTGCTTTTATTTCAACTTCTTATTTTTCATGATGGTCATGTATTTGAAATAATAAGGCTTTTTTGTAGCAAATATAAAATTTTGAAACTTTTTTCTGGACGTTTTTCATATTATGTTAAATAATTCTAGACATGAAATAACAATTTAGATATCATTTATATTTTTAAAATAAAATTCATAAATTAGATGTAATTGTTTATTTACCGTCTTTCGTAGGATCCGATAGCAAACAAGTTGTAAAACTATAACCAACTCTAGTATAATCAAAATCTTCGGCAGGATTATAAGAAACATTTCTATGAAATTGAGGAAATGTTATTTAAAAATATTAAATTTGTAGAAGATGCGGAAATTTTAAAGCTCTTTCTCGAAAATATATTTTGAGAAAAGAAATTTAAATTTTAAGCAATTGTTTGCTTAAAAACGGACCTTTTCTGAATTGCGAATTTTGTCTTTTCAAATAGGGTGAATAAAAACTTTTTTTTACCATTATGTTATCTAATTAAAAAAATTCGATCTCAATGTATAATGTGACCTCGTAAAATTAGGCAAAATCCTGGGCAACGAACTAACTTCTTTAAATTAATGGTAAAATATACAGCCTACTCATTAATTAAATAGATTGAGAGACTTTTATGTTTATTGGGGGCCCATTCCATATTTGTATTTAAAGCTTCAAACTCTAAAGGGAGTTCCTATTTTTACTAAATGTGATGAAAACATTCTATGATTAATTTTATGAACATAATAGAAAGACTACAAAAACAAAAACAGTAAAAATAAAAATAACTGGACATTTTTTCTGCTCTTTCCGCTTGTTCTCTGTAAAATAAAACATAACTAGAGGTAAATAGAGCAATAAATTATTTTATTCCTAATTAAGTCCTACATTTTTAAGAACACGGTAAAGATTTTTTTCCCACAATTTTTTTTCTAAACAAAAATAAATTTATACATACGTAAAATAAGTCGGACGATAAATTTATTTTCTATTCCTCCAATTATCTGACATCCTGTACAAAAAGTATTATGTCTGTTTTTTCTTTGGAGTAACTTTTAGAATCTTTCAAAACATTAATTTACTCTTTCTTCTATTTTCAAAACTAAATAGATTTTTCCTTACAGAATTAGAAGATAGACTGCTTCATTTAAAAGGTCAGATGATGTACATGGAAGAGTGGAGAAGTATGGTGTATTTAGGAACTCCTGTGTAAGTAAAAATTTTTTTAGCTAGTTTTTTCTATGTTTCATAGCCTAACTATTTTATATATAGTCTTTAGTCTTGAATATAAAAAAATGTGGAGTAACACTTCTACTGAATGTAACATTTCTAGAAAGACCGTTGGTACATATTTTTTTAAGAAATAACATAGGTCTATCCGAGTAATTTAAACATATAAACTAAAATAAATATTGAAATAAACTTGTACTCAAATATTCCAATTTTAAAAAAAAATGTTTAATTAGTATACTAGCTGGAGTATTCATTTTTCGCACAGGTGGAATTTTAAATGATGAGATTTTTTTTTAATTTCTTTTATTTTTATTATATGTATAATTTTCATGAAACAATTGCGTAATTCGTAAATATTATATGATTCTAACTCGAATTTCCAAGTAATTTACTGCTTTGTTTTTGTTGATTTTCTAGGGTCTGAAACCCGTCATCTATTTTCCATAGATATAGTGCATTTTTTATACGAATTTTTTGCACCTCTTTTTCGGAAAACATTTGTCGCGTAAAAATAGGATTGGGTTTTATATATATATATATATATATATATATATATATATCACCAAAGAGAAAATATATTCATTCACACATTACGTATTTAAATGACTGATCGCATTGATATAGAACAATTTTTAAGTTATAAAATTTTTAAAAAAATTATGTTTTCACCAGTAATTGAATCATATTTTATATAAAAGAGCATTTATCAAATGTGTAAAAGCATGTATATTGATATAATGATAGAAAGTATTTTTCGGAATTCGTGTAAAAAGTATAGGTTTGGGAACCTTTGTAAGGTATTTAAATATTGAATTGCAAATATTATCAAAATATGTTAGTAGTAAATTAAAATTCCAGGCTATGTGGAAATTTTTAGTTTCTTTTTTTTTTTACTTTATTGATAAACTTTATATCTTAATATAACGAAAAGTTTTATTAAGTTATAAAGTATAACTTAATATTCGAAATGTTACTCAGTATCGAAATGATTGTCCGTTTCATAAATTTGAATCAGATTAACGGTAAAGTAGTCGGAAAAATGGTTTTGAATACGTTACCTTCTACTTCTATCAAACGGAATGGTCATCGTAGCCTAAAGGTCATGGACACGAACTCGCGGCGGACGTTGTTTCCGTCGTGTCGTGGACTGGGACCCTGATGCCACTCAAGTCCCACCATGTAACGGGGCTGACGCGTGTTGAATCTCTTGATGTCTCAAGTCCTTTATTTGCGTGGTGGGGAAATTTTGAGAGGGAGGTGCCAACTCAGGTGTCGTTCTCGTTATTTGACTGAGGTTCAAATTGTGAACCCTCGCCAATTGCCAATAGCCCTCGTAATGTAACAGACTTTGACCTCAATAAACAAATCAATTAAACTATGAAATAGAATTTTAATACTGTATCTCGTTTAATATTCATTCTTTATATAGAGCTATTAGAAGGAAACTCATTAAAAGGTTTTAAGGGGAAAATACGATTTTACCGCATCTATTGAGAAACTTTAAAATAAGACATTAAGCATGGTAATATAACGGCTTGTAGTTATAAGAACAAGATTATTCGACCAAAACTGCAGATGATGCCCTAGTAAACGCCGAGGGAACTAAAGATGGATGGGAACCTATTGTGTTGCCTATCGCCCAATTGCTCTGGATTTAACATCTTGGAGTTAGGGATCTTGAATATCATACAGGTATTACACCATCAGGTTGCGATTTCGAACAAGGATCAATTTATTCGAGCTTTTATACCTCATTTGATGCGTTAAATATCGGAAAACTCTAAATGATGTTTTTTACTCTCTAGCAGGTCATGGAATGCATTATGCAGGTTGTAGAGGAAATAATTATATGCTACCACATATGAAAAAGTCAGTGCTTCAATCTCAGTATGCGCTCCATGAATTTACTTTGCCTGAAAATTGATTAACACGATTAATGAAACAATAAATAATTCTAAAAAATAAATAATATGAAATATATATGGATCGTTCGAATGAAAAGGTATAAAAGATGTAACAACGTAGCTTTTAATAAATTTGCCATGTCACAATGGAAGAACATAGAGAGACATGTAGAAAGAGAGACATATCTCCGGTGCGGGTCGGCGCATGCCTAGGAGGAAGCGATGCTCTTATAAAGAGACCGTCCAATTGATGCGGAAATGCATGTGAGGACATGATGGCGCTCACATTGCAAAATTCGACGATTGAGGAGCAGGGAGGCGTTATCCGATTTTTGACAGCGAAAGGTACTAAACCGGCTGCTATTCATCACCGGAGGGTGACCGTATGCGGGGAAGACTGTGTGTCCGACAAGTCAGTGAGAAAAGGAAGTGTTCATTTTCGTGTAGGTCGTGAGAGTTTGGTTGATGAATCGGGACCAGGAAACGCAAACACAGTCATCACCGCCGATCTCATCGACAAGATGGACGACTTAGTGAAAAGTGATCGGTGCGTTACATTACGAATGTTGGCGGTGGAGGTAGATGTCAGCTTTGGAACAGTGTGGACAATAGTTCACGACAGATTGCGTTATCGGAAGGTGTATGCTCAGTGGGTTCCAAAGTAGCTCATCGACCAGAAAAAGGAATTGGTATGGGGTTGGCTCTTCAACATCTGTTTCGGTACCACGAAGTTCCCATTTTCCTGGAGCGGATCGTCACAGGTAACGAGAGCTGGTGCCATCACTAGCAGCCACAGAAAAAGTGGGATAGCATGAAGTAGAAGCATGCGTCGTCACCTACCCCTAAAAAGTTCAAAGCCGTGGCGTCTGTAGGCAAGGTGTTGCTCACCGTCTTTTTCGACGTCCAAGGTCCGTTAATTGTTGAATTTTTCAAGCACAAAAGAACCATTAACTCCGATACGCACTGTAAGATACTCTGAAGCCTACGCAGGTTCATCAAGAACAAAAGACTAACTAAGGCTGCTAACTGAGGGTGTGGTTCTTCTCCATGATGTTGTGCGTTCACACGTCTCTAGGGTCACACACTAGGGACTGATCAAGTTCAAGCGAAAACAGCTTGACCATCCGCCTAATAGATAGTGCATGTCACCCTGCGATATCTATGTATTTGGTCCTATTAAAAAACATCTGAAAGAAACGCGTTTCAACTCGGGCGATGAACTCAAGGACTCTGTAAGGTATTAGGTCTCGTTAAGGCCACAGAAATTCAGGGAACAATAATTCCTTCGGCTCGTAATAAATAGGATCATTTTGCTCAGGTCTATGATATATACTTTGAATAAAGTCTTCATTTATAATGACTGTCATTTCGTACCTTTTCATTTGAATAACCCTTGTATATTAAATAAGTTTTAAAAAAATTGAAATTGACTTTGTTAATTTCATTTTGACAAGTGCTATCGTTTTTCCTTCTTTTAAGCTCTTGAAAAATTAGAGTTATTCAAAATGAATATGAATTAACGTCGAAGCCTAGTGCTCTACAGGCGCAATTACTGTCAAGAAATAAAAATATCTTTATCCCATCCCTAATAAAAAGTTTATTTTCAAAAACAAAACTATCTAATCTGCAAGAAACAATGTCATGGTTAACAACAAAAAGAATAAAAATGGACAATTCTGCCATAAAAATAAATTATTAAACTAAATATTAAAATAAGAGCAAACGATAAATTGTTAAAGTAAACAATAATATTCTGTATAAGGGACAAATTATCTATTCGGATATTAAAATAAAAGTAGAGGATAAAATATTAAAGGAAATATTTCTTTATAATGTAAATATATATATCTTAACCAAAAACTAAATGCTGTTATGATAATCATAACATATTATAATGTCAATATTTTGAACTTAACACTATGTATCTTTTATTTTATGTCCACGCATTTTTGTTGACACCCTTTCCTCAAAACAACAACACATATGCCAATAAATATTTATTATTCTAATATAGTTGTGTCGTAGGTAATAAATTATACTGACATCTTTTGAAATTAGTGACAGTGCAGGAAAAAATTTGTTTTTCAAAATAAAACTACCATTTCGATACAAATAATTATGCAAATAGGTTAATCATTTCGATACGAAGGGAGAGCTTTTTATTTATTAGCTCTCAGTAATTGCTGCATTTATATAACTTTTTTTTTTCAAATACAGTTACAACTGAAAAAAAAACTTATTAAAGATAAATTTTCGATGATATTACATTAAATTCGCCATCTTAAACATTGTTTAAAATGAAAGTAGTTTCTTTATAAGCCCCAAATTAATTTAACAGTTGCTTATTTCCTTACAGGATGAGAGATTTGGATGCAATGGTTCACACTGGACTCTACATAAATGACTTAAGTATGCATGATTTCAGCCGAGATATGGTACTTGCGGGACAGCAACAGTCTGCAGAATTAAAGCTTGCCCTTGATCAGGTATGCTTATTCGATCTTTGTGTTATCCTATCCATGATATAATTGTAATTCAAACAACTGTGAAATCTTGTTTGATAATGTTTAGTAAAACTTAACATAAAATAAAAACTTCATACCTGAAACATCATACAATCTTTCAGCATTCCTGTAACGTGCTTTCATTTAGTCTTGCAAATTGTGTTACGACGTAATCCTGTTACCTGTCTCGCCTGTCATCTTACCTGGTCACAGATTCTAAACATCAACTTTAGTTCAAACTCAAGTAAAGTAACTAAAATAGTCAATTATATTTTAAAGTAGAGTCCATTAATCCTCTTCTAAAGTGAAGGCTCTCAACCAATAGCAAGTCTTTATCCGGGAATACTAACAATTTCTATAATATGTCAAATAATACGCTTACTGGAATACGATGCGAGTACATCCTTCAAATATTCTATCAATCAGACAGCGTTGGGTTGGCTGAGAAGAGTGATCATTCACTATCATCCTTCCTGTTGGTGTCACCTAATATATTTCAAATAATTTCTCTGTCATTTTTATACGACTAAATTATATCTATTCCCTCCAGTTTTAAAATTTATTTAATTTGCATAAGTCCGTTACATTTGATTGGAAAGAAAATGAAACAAAAAATATAAAGCCAGAAAGAAGCACCAGATGTGAATTAAGGAAATTTTCGCGAATAGTCCATGTTAGTGTCTTCATAGTAACGTTGTAGAAATGACTAATAGAAACACAGAAATATAAATTAAATTACTTAACAATTTATTTAAGAAAGATATACGAATGAGATACTCCAGATAAATATATTTCCAAAATAGTTGTATAAATACTTATTAGCCTCAATATTGTACCACTTCTAGTTAATAAATTCTTACCAAAAATAAAATAAACAATCTTTGTATGTTTTATGTATCATATTTCTAATATTCGTGGCTTTTAATTGTTTATATTAAGCGTATTTTATTGTTCAAATTCAGTGCAAATCTACTTTTTTTTCATAAATCATATGATAACAGAATAGTTCAATGTGACCACTAAAGGTTTAACATAACAAACATTTATTATATATTTGCTATAACCAGCATTTTTTGCTCCTTGCCAGTATTATGAGATTGGAAGGCTCGCTACTACAAGTACAATCGATTCAGAATCTGATCTGCACTGAAAAGAAGAGGTGAAAGTATCGGATCACAAATTTAGAGAGGGAAATACTTTCGTCAAGGCGCGAAGTTCCGAGGGATAGTAAAAAAGTGAAAGAAAACACACACATTTTTGTGATAAACTTGATTACAATAGACAGCCAGACAACATGGAATACGTATTGTTATAAATAAATATATAAAAGTGAAACGTGAAATACTAATAGGGTGTAAATGAATATTTAAAAGGTATAATTGCCAGTTTTGAAACGAATGTTTGAATTTTTGATTATCTGTACATTACTAAACGAAGATTATTATTAGAATAACAATTTAATACCTATTTGCAGACACATGATTTAAATAATTATAAATTTTAATACAAATCTTTTATAAATTGGTAAATTTAATGCTCTACATATATAAGGCTGATTAAGCACCTTCTCTGATAAAGGTATAGTATATTATATATCTATATCGACGATAAAGTTGTAATAGTTACTAATATGAAGTTTTAAAGTAGTGGAAAAATACAGCATGGGGACATAATCGATTGATGAATGGTTTTTGATACGGAAAAAATAAATAAAAATATAATAGAATAAAAACTAAAGAGAAATTCGTGTTCCAATATCTTAATTTTGCATGCTACACATCTATTACTTTTTAAGGAATTACACTTTTAATGAGGTGTTTCAGTTATGTAAAGTAAACTCCCTTTTGAAAAGAATAAAATATATAATACTAACTTAAAACACACATACGAAAGTGGTCAAAATCATTTGAAAACTGAAATAGATATAAGATTTTACTTGCTCTCATTCTTTTTCTTAAAATACATTTAAAGGAATTTAAGAAGTCATCATTCAAAATAGTATACATCTGCCTGGTAATAAATTTTCAAATCAAATATGGCACGAATATTAATTGATTGTCACCACTAATTTCATTTACTGTTCATTGATTATTGACAAAATTAATAAACTCATTTACGCAATGAATATTATTTTAATTTTTATTGATATGAAGTATCAAAAACGTACTTTTCACTTTTAAGACCACATTTAAAAATGTAAATGTCGTTCTAATTTTTTTTTATCTGTATTTAAGTTTTAATTCAGGAAATTCACGAACATTTAAAAGTAGATGAAAAAAGTTAAGCTTCATTTTCTAAAAGTTGCTGGTTACCAACAGTGTTAAAATTGTATGAAGTGATTTTGAAATTAAAAGGAAAGTTTAATATGGAAAAAATAATTTTCTTAAGATTTTGTTCGATAGTAATAAATTAAAAGACTCGCGCAAATTGTGTGTAAAATATATAAAAAAAAAGGTTCCATAGAAAATAGAAAACGGTGTAAAATACAGTGAGCGTTCTTTCATGCGACATTCAATGATTCGACTCTTTCTGAAGTCCGGCAGCGATCAATCCGTTCGTGTGGTTTATGGCGTTTATTGACCTCGACTGGATTACGACATAGCGCTGCTCGTATTTTCGCATAGTATTTATCGCAATTGTCAATTTTCAATTCCATAATATATTCTTTGGTTTTTTGCGGGTTACATATCATGTTTGCATACTGTTTGCATGCATTGTACTGTAGAGTAAAATGTTCTCGAAGCCTAACCTGTGTTCTTCACATGCAATAAAACTGCAGCTGCTCTCTTCAATAGTGACGACAGAAATTAAAAAGCTTTAATAACTAGCCCGATGAAGAATCCCTTTTAGCCTAGCGGCTAAGAGCACTGCAAGAGGCCACCGAACAAGATTCCTCCTGATCGACTGATCGAGGGTTAAATCATCCCCGTAGTTCAAGGTCAACTGGCATCGAGCTCCGAAACACCTCTTCTCGCTGAAGTGGGGATCCAGAACTTCATAATTGCATGCCAGTATAGCTTAGAACTACTGGTTTCATTACCCTTGACCATATAAAAAGACTTGTTACTGTGTGTCTAACTAAAACAACTGCACATAAATCACAACTAGTGATATACTGGCTTTGGGGCTGTGTGTGTCAGATAGATCTGCCATCTCAACTAGAGACAGTTGACAATGTCTAACCAAAACGAAACTGAAAACAACAGGGAGAAGATGTATATAAATTGTAGTATTGACTGTGAAAGCAGCCTTCCTTACAGATATCATTCAGAATGTTCCTCATCGGAACACCACGATGATACTGGAGGGAATGTATATGGCGGCTTTCTCTAACGCAACTATGACAGAAATAACAAATCCAATGGGGAATTCCTTTTTTGCCTACTTGCTAAGGAAAGGTGACCAGACGTCCGATTTTTTACAATTTGTCCCGTGAGGTTTTAAAAAAGTACCGATTTTTAGAAAGAATGCACAACAAGCTAGGGAACGGCGGAAGAACGGGAAAGGAGTATACGGTTTTAGGCTTCCACGTAGCTATTTCACCAGCATATGAGCTTTATATTATTTTTGTAAATTTTATAATGAATTTTATAATAAAATTTATAATTAATATAATTGTTGATAACTGATTATCAGGAACTGCTTATCAGTTGCTAGAATACGATCACCATTGTTTAGACTTGATGAACAGTTGCATTTTTCGGCATTGGCAGCGACGAAAACATTTTGTAACTGTAAAATGAAGAACGAACACTTTGTTCCACAGATTTTATTCTTACGGCGACATGTTCCACTAGCAATCTAACTACTAATAATCAGTTTATGAATTTAATTTTGTTCTTGCTAGTTTGATGAATTATTTTGTCGGATATTTATAACGTCTACACCTAGCTTTTCAATCTCGCGGAACGCATGTGGCCCGCAACAGATTTTTTTGATGTTCAACCAACATAACAAGAGCCATTTAAAATATTTCATAAAAATATAGTAGTTTAATTTTTAAATGTATAATTAATCTTAATTGTTATTATAACAAATCACAAACTTCGCTAAAAAACTATAAGTAGTCCTGTTGCATTGAAGCATTCCTTCCTAAATCAATAGCAACGAATATTTTAGAAATGTAATAAAATATTACTCTTTTATCGCTCTGTTATTATTCTACTGCCCTGTTTGATGTTGCATAACATTAAGTGTTCCGTTTTCAGAGAATATAAGAAAAGTAAGTTTATTAGCGTAATACTTATTAATTTATGCAGTTATTCTGGGTCAAAATGGTTGACTTTCAAGGAAAAAATATTTAAAAAACTCTTATATTCTGCGTTAACAATTATACTAGTTTATATTAGATTTTTGTATTCAGTATGTCTTCGTAGAACTCGGGAGGTAGTGAGGCTAAATAAAAAAGGGCTGAAAAACATCAGTATTTTCACGAAAATTAGGAATCGAGGTTTTTTTGAGGCGTAAAAGATAAAGCAATCTACTCCATATATATAACAGGTCAATTGAAAAGTCCCCGGCCTACCATAGTAAAACACATTTTTTTGGCAAAATTAGTTTTTTTTATTCAACATAATTCCCTTCAAGGGTGATACACTGATTATAGCGACCCTCCAACTTTTCGATACCATTTTTGTAGTACCATTTGTCCTTTGCTTCAAAATAGGCCTCAGTTTCGGCGATCACCTATTCATTCGACGAAAATTTCTTCCCAGCGAGCATTCTTTTGAGATCTGAGAAACGGAAATAGTCGCTGGGGGCCAGATCTGGAGAATACGGTGGATGAGGAAGCAATTCGAATGGATTTTTGCCATCGTTTTCACTGACTTGTGACACGGTGTATTGTCTTGGTGAAGCAGCACTTTCTTTTTCTTCAAATGCGGCCGTTTTTTGGCGATTTCGTCCTTCAAACGGTCCAATAAAGCTATGTAATAGTCGCTGTTGATGGTCCTTCCTTTTTCAAGGTAGTCAATGAAAATTATTCCATGCGCATCCCAAAATACAGACGCCATAACCTTGCCAGCCGACTGTTGCGTTTTCCCACGCTTTGGAGGGGGTTCATCGTGTGCAGTCCACTCGGATGACTGTCGATTGGACTTTGGAGTGAAATGATGGAGCCATGTTTCATCCATTGTCACATATCGACGCAAAAACTCGGCTTTATTACGCTTGATCATCTTCAAACACTGCTCCGAATCATCAACTCGTTGTTGTTTTTGGTCAAAAGTGAGCTCGCGCGGCACCCACTTTGCACAGAGCTTTCTCATACCCAAATATTCGTGAATGATATGATGTACACGTTCAGTTGATATCTTTAGAGTGTCTGCTATTTCATTCAATTTACGGTCATTCAAAATCATTTTGTATATTTTTTTAATGTTTTCTTCCGTAACAACCTCTTTTGGGCGTCCACTGCGTTCACCGTCTTCGGTGCTCATTTCACCACGTCTAAACTTAGCATACCAATCCTTGATGGTTGATTTTCCTGGGGCAGTGTCTGGAAACTTGGCATCAAGCCAAGTTTTTGCTTCAACTGTATTTTTTCCCTTCAAAAAGCAATATTTTATCAACACGCGAAATTCCTTTTTATCCATTTTTTTCACAATAACAAAAGTTGCTTCACTCAAAATGCTATAATTCAGAAACTGATGATCCATCCGACATCTGTCAAATTTATACACGCATCTTTTGAGGGTTAGGGCTAACTAAAAAACATATGGATTTAATTCTAGTAGCGCCATCTATGTGTCAGGCCGGGGACTTTTCAATTGACCTGTTATAATAATTCCCATTATATTATATAATAGTTCCATAATGATCTGGTCGAGGTCTCTAGTACTTCATTGACATGGTGTGGAAGCTATGAGAGGGAGGTGTCCATCTTAGTTTCGTTCTCGTCACTAAATCAAGATTTTACATTACTAGGTCCGTCGATAATCCAACAATTCAGCTAATTCGGTAAGGTTATTGTTCCGAATCTGCTACATTAAAGTGAATTTACTATTGTATTTTTAAATATAATAAAATAAAATAAAAAATTTCTGGAGTGATAGGCTTTTACTACGCTCATTAAAACTACATTAATACTCGATATTCCAATAACTCGGATAATTCGGTATGGTCGTTATCTCGAATCTGTCGGATTAAAGAGACAGCAGATTAGATAAGGAAAAGTAAATTTTTTCTAGAGTGACTTACCATTACTATACCCATTAAAACTTTATACACGTTCGATAATCCGACAATTCAGCTAATTTGAAATGGTTATTATTCCGAACCTGACGGATTAAAGGGCATTTATTATAGTACATTGAAATAAAATAAAATAAATAAATTTTGTCTGGAGTGATTTATCTTTACGATCCGCATTAAAACTATGTTAATGCTCTATATTCCAACAACTCGGATAATTAGGTACGGTCGTTCCCCCGAACCTGTTGTATTAAAGAGAGTTTATTATAGTACAGATTAGACAAAGAAAATAAAATGCGTTTCATAAGTGCATCAGAATGTCTATAAAAGGTTCAGACAATAATAAAAATAGGCGATGAAGAATATTAACGTACTGAGTATTTTATATCACGCAGTGAATATCTATTTGATTTAGAAAATAACGAAATTCATTACACTTAACGAAAGAGGTGTTCAAATGACTAAAATCTCCTTATAGCTATTTATGAAAAATACCAGGTAAATAAATCAAAGTTGTGTTCTCTTTTAACTTAAATGAAACTAATTCTTTAATCCTTTTAAATTTATAGTAAGATATTTCAACAGTGTTATAATGAAAGTAATTCACGAAGAAGTACTCAGATAAATCGACAATGATTCAGCGTTTATTTTAACTTAACTGTAATAAATCTTAGTGTCGAGTGGTTTCTGTCTATTTTAGGTCCTTAATTAACAGTAATCCTAATTTCGTGCTGAGAAACAATAGAGGACTTAAACAGCTTATGCAAATGACAAGAGGAAAGTATCGTTCAAATTAAGGCTTTCGTCGGCAAAATCCCCAATGAAACCCAAAAACTTATCCATCATGTTTACTCTTTGTTTTGTGCGCAACAGCCTGACACGGTTCTTAGCGGCAGCACATCAAAAGGCTTGTTGCGGGGGCAAAGCTGTCTTGCTGTTAACGTTAATTGACTGCAAATTGTCCCGGTGCGTTGCACACTGTTTTCTGGAATTAGACGGCGTCTTAAAGAGCCGATCGATTTTGGTTGCATGTGTGTGCGCGTGTGTCTCTCTCTTAGGGTTTAAAAGGAATAACGTAAGTAGGAGAGGTAGATTCTGTTTTGATTTTAGATTAGATGAACATTTTAGAACAATAAACGTGTGTCGGTTTTGAAAGTATTTGCCGCTTGAATATGCGAGAAACGTAAAAAGGATTGAAGTAAATGATCAGGGATCGGATTTGAATGACATGCCTTTTAATTGATGAATCGTAGGCAATTTTATTTATATTCTGTTTCGAAGATTTTTATCTATCATTGAATTCTGCAATAAAAATGTTACTCAAGGGCGTGTCTTCTTTAGTTCAGTATGGGAATAACACATAACCCTGAGGCACCTTAGTGATATTTTCTTTCCCATGAGTTTACATTATCCTTCATTAACACGGGGGACGCACCCCCGGAATACCCAGCAATCCTTCTCTATTTTCGATCCTTATTATTGTCAACCAATTTTCATTATTTTTCCAGTTTTGCAAATATCTAGATCACGGTTACACCTTATTTAGTGCAACATAGCCATATCTGGCTCTTGAGCAATAAAAATGATATTACTGCAATAAGAATGATTTTCTTCTGAAATTCCTAGAATTTACAATGACTGCGGAAGCCTACTGGTCATAATCGTATCTCATGGCTGGCATTCTTATAGTCGAGTAGTGGGTCGAGTCCTGATGCCACTTAAGACCTGCGCTTCCAACGGGGCTGATGCACGTTAAATATGGTCGAAGCCCCATGTCTCCTCTTTGGCAAGGTGCGAATGTTAGAAGAGGGAGATTAAGACGCTGAAAATTAAGAGATTTGCAGCCAATAACCTGCGTGTTGCTTCTCAATTCAATGTTAATGAACAATCACAGCTTGATTTAACTCTATTTTTTCGGAAGCGGTCTTCGAGTCCTTACGGTTACCATCTCATGACCGGAGCTGATTCGGTCGAATTGCGAGCCTCCATGCCAGCCTAGAGGTCATGGTTGCAAGCTCTTGATCGCCATTCTTTCTGCTGAGTCGTAATTTCCAGTCTAGATGCCACTGGATACTCGTCGGGTAGCGGGGATATGATGTATGCGAAATCTGTCGATGCTCCACGTACTCTGGAAGTCTGGAAGGCGTGGTTTGGAAGTTTGGAGAGGGGGTGCCAGCTTAAAATTCTTTCTCATCACTTGACTGAGGCTTAAAATTACAAGTTGCATCTCCAATAGCAAGTCTTGCTTCTATGTGGTACGTTAATAAGCAATTAGTCAAATTAAAATGCGAGTTATTTTAATTTACCGCATTCTGAAAACTAGCAAATCAACATGAATAGCTATAATTTGCAGTACTATGTACATATGGAATCAATTGATATGCGGAAATTTTTTTATCCAGATATCTCGGTTATTCCTTTGAAATAGCGATAACCTTTTGTATATCTATTGCTGTATTGAGAGTCCTTTGGAATGTTTTCCGTTGACGTCACCTGTGATTGAAATGGCGGGCTATTTGACCCATCGTCCGTAGCCGTGTATATCACTAGTCCCGATTTATGAGGGGTCGTAGGATATGATACAATGTAGTGATCAAATTCTGGATCACCGTTTCGTTGACCTCCACTGCGTTTGGAACTATATATTCACGGGTTCGCATAAAACTTGTCTGGTGTCTCTTAGCTGCATCTTTGGCACCTGGGCTAGAAAGGAATTAACAGCTGGGCTTGTCATTAGGCACTTTTACTCTTGTCGTTGTTAGTTGCGACTTGTGAGAGAGTGCCAATGTACCAGTTGCTAAGCAATGAAACTCTAGTAAGTATCGCTATGCGAAATTTAAACGTATCATTCAAGATGCTATGAGCTATCTTGCAATGTATGATGCGCTAAAAATTCTATTAAAACAAAGCTTTCCATGTACTTAGAAAAAACATACCTCAACCCCAAAATATTAGCTGCAGTGGAAAATTGGAAATTTATTTCCTAATGGCCCTTACAATACATTACATTTCTTCTATTTCTTAACCTCCTCCATTCACCTCAGAGCTGATCTTTACGTAGGCACGGGAATAGTGAACCTAAAGCACCCTAAAGATCTTTCTTTCCCGTTTGGCTTACTGTCTTTGTAGAAAAAAAAAGTGAGGACGCGCCCAACTGGAAGTCCTAGCAATCTTCTCTATTTTGACTCTTCTTGGTATTAGATTTTTACCTTTTCCCCCAACTTTAAAACGCCTAGCTCACAGTTACACCTTATTTGGTGCAGCATAGCCCTTTTGGGCTCTAGCACCATTAAAATCTAACATCATAATTAATTGCCCTTTACCACATAAATAAATTTTTGCGTGTGTACGTTTTGTGGCATTTCTTTTATTCTTTGAGTGCAATTTTTACATTACGTAATTTCTGGTTGTACAGGGTACTGGTTCTCCCTTTCAAAAATACTTTATTTAAATACGTCAATGCACGAAATTGTACGCACATAAATATAATATAGAAGTATATTATGAAAAAATAGAAACATACTATATTACCCTATTTAACATTGAAAAATTTCGATGCACTTCATAATTGGATTGTTTGGTGTGTGTGTGGCACGCAAAATATTCAGGTGATAGTCACTTTCAAGCTAAACGTTATGTGGGATAGCAAGGGTAATTGATAAAAGTGTTGCTGTAATTCAGGTTTTCAATTCGTTTATAGATTTAATTTTGGGGCTAAAACTTTACCTTTCACATGGCTTTATAAATAGTTGGACGGAGTGATGTTTGGTGAATGAAGGGGCCATGGTATTGGATATTCATGTTCAATCCACCTATTTGAGAAAGTCCCATTTAATGGATCCCTAACGTGTACAGTGTCGAGTCATGAGTTCAAGTCCTGATATCACTGAAAGCTCGTCATTTAGTGGAACAGATGCGCATGATATTGTATTGGTTCCAGGTCTTGGGGTGTTGTGGAAGTTAGGAGAGTTCTCACGCTTCTCCTCCTCTTCACTTAACAGTAGTTCAAAATGACGAGTTCCATAGCCAATAGCCATTATGATAATTCTAGATGTGACGATAATAAAAGAGTCAATCTTAAGAGTTTTAGTTATAATTAAATTGGGGAATAAAAATGATTTCCTCCTAAAAATGCTGGATTTGACGATAGTTAGTTTAAAATTTATCACAAGCTAAATTAAACTAAATATATCCGTGTATGATATTAACTACTTAAAAATGTTTAACAAATTCTCCTATAGTCTTAATGAGTAATATAGAATTATATTTTTGTGTGAAAATACGCATTAAAAATGCTTTTGATTTTTCCTCTCCCTAGTGAATTTTGACAAATATAAAAATTCAATTTTTGAAATAAAAAAACTCCAATAAATAGAACGAGAAAATGTCATTTAATTGCTTATAAAATTTCAAGAAAAATTGACAATTTCCTTAAAATAAAAGAGAAATATTTTGAATTAACTGCAGCAAAAGGAGTTTTTGGAAACGAATCGAATCATTCCGAAACACATTCACCTGTGCTGGCACGTCATTCGTCGTTCCTCCACACTATGTAAAGACTGAAAACCTACGTTAAAACCGGCTAGGAGAGAAAAATGAAATGCAAAGTGAATTTATCCTTTTACATCCCGTATATAAAGGGTAGTTTCAGCGTCTACCCCGGGGATAACAGCCTTTGTTACTTTATATCCCATAAAACCAACCAATCAATGAATCAAGGGTCCACCCCATCATCAACATCTGATGCCGGTTACCGCTTCTTTCAGTTAGAGGGGGAAGTGGTCAGCTGATACTTTTGTATAACTTGAAGTAATTTTAATATTAACGAATTGTGTTAGTTTCTTGAAACGTCCACTTATTGGAACTCTTACCTTCTGACATATCTGTAGTTAGTTAGCAGACTACCAAGTGATCATAATGGCTTGGTGTGGAAGTTTGGAGAGGGAGGTATTAAGTCAGGTGTCATCGTCGACACTTGATCGGGGTTCAGAATTACGAGGTCTATCGCCAATAGCCCTCGTGTTGCTTCTTGTGCTACATTAATAAAACCGAACTAATGGGTCATACTAAAATTTTTTTTATATCTGTAGTAAATTTATCAACTTAGTAAAATGGATTTCATTTTTTATACAAAAGTAATATTTAATTCAAACAGTACAGTTACAGTGGCCCTTACATAGAAGACATCGAAAAAAAAAGTTCGTATTTATGTATTTTAAGAGTAAGGAATAAGGCTTAAAAACAGCGATTCTTCTTCTAAAATGCTAAAGCTTAAGATGATATATTTTATTTGAAAGAAAATAACCCCTTTTTTCTCCGCTTTTCCCATCTATTGCATATAAATTTATAAAAATTTAAAAATAGATTTTCTTAAGAAATTTCCATTTCTTGAGAATGGATTTTGTGCATGAATTTTTAAAAAGTTTGCTTTCGTAAATATTTTCGGTCTTTGAAATGTAAATTTATTTACTATTTTTTTTAATAAGTAGTATTTTTTATTGTTGATATCATGACTGTGAAAAGTAGAATTTTTCGTTGAGGTATGTTTTTATAAGACTCTAAGGAGTTTATGTAGAACTTTATGTACCTAAGGTAATCTGTTAGTCATAACATATAATTTTGAAAATCTCGTCTGAAATCTATTAAAATATTTTTAACATCGTATGAAAAGTTGAATAAGAAGCTTATCTGTGATTTTTGCTTCTTATTAATACACGAAATATACACAAAAATATTTTTATTGATATTTCTATTCTATATAATTCTTTTATGTTTGACACAGGAGTTGAAGGAGACGAAAAAAATCCTTTCAATATTTTCAAATGCAAATATTTAAAGTACTCGAAATAGAAATAAAACAAAGGGATTTTCGTACATAGGATTACAAAACATACCTTATATGTCTACTTATGCACATTCTAGTGTTACTCTTATGTAATCAATTATATTATACTAATTGAAAAGTCAAGGGAAAAAAATCTGAATTTCAAAAACGGTGATCTGTGTTAGATTTCATCAAAAATATTTGATTCTTTACGCATTTTTTTTCTTCTTGCTTCATATATAAGGGAAAATAATTTTATAATAACAGAAATAATATTGAAATTGTATGGTACAGATTACAAAATTTCACCTTCAAGTGATATCTAAATAAAACCTTTGTTTTAAATTAAGACGTACGACATACGAAATCAAACTGACAAAATATTCTGCTATTTTTTGAGAAGAGATTATATCGTCAAAAATTTCAATTAGCCAAAATCCTACCTGAATCCAAAGATATCAGTTACTGGCTGAACACTTCTTACAGTATTTAAGCGGCCGAAGTTGTTGCTATTATTTGTGTCCTTAAATTAGTCTATAGTTCCAATTTTTGAAAGTTCTCTATATACTCGCACTGACAGCATGTGTACCTTGGGAACTCTAGACGTTTAAAATCACACTGCGGCAGCTGATATCGGAGATGTCATTTCCCAATTTTACAAAAGGGTTTTTTTTTTGCCTAATTTTGTTGGAAACGTAGCTATGAAAGCATTTTATCAAACATACTCGGCCGCATAGTCAGATATGAATCATTTAAAGTCAGTAGTACCGCTTTCTGAATATGCAATGTGTAGTTATAAAAGTCATTAAAACGCATGGAAGGAAATATAGGGTCTCCATTCCCACAATAAGCTTCTCTTGAAGATGATCTTAGTGAAGCCCATATGATTGGAGCAGGACCTGGTGTTCCAAAGCGAAGAGAGTATGCCAAACTAAATACCATATTTGCATGGCTTGAGTCAGGCGAGTATGTTCTTCGCATTGAGCATACCCGTCTTCTACATAAACATTTTGTTTCGTGATAATGCTCCTGAGTGTCCTTCTTGTCATGTCCGTTTCGCCATTCGTCATATTTTAAGACTGTCATATGTTTCATAGTCTTCGTATACTATTTCTTAATTTGTACTTTAAAATTTATCCGATTTGGCGAGGGTAAATCCTCGTCTTATCTTATTCTTATTTTTACATAGAATTGGGTTTTTACATTTTAAGACTTCAACTTTTGTATTTAATTTATTATTTGTTCTTACTGTGGTTTAAAAAAATATTGAAGGATTCTAAAGTTATGTTTGGTGAAGCTTGGCTAGATTTGACTCTTCTACCGTAAACGCACAATCACTCACTCACTAATCTGCTTAAGCCATGTTTTTGTCTCATTTAAAAAAAATAAATATGTTTTGAACTCAGTTAATATTCATGATCCTAAACGTAGATAATTAGTATCAACTAATCTAAATGCTCTCAACTAATCTAAATGCTCGACTTACTACCAACCTCACTGATGACCTCAATAAATAAATAAAAATAGTCAACAAAGAGAGATAACTATATGATGGTGATTAATTAGCTAGGGGTGCCCAGAGCACAGTAGAAAAGAATTTATGGCAAATGAATTATCTTATTTATTTTCGCAATTCCACATTCAGTTCAGTATAACTATTATCGCCGCTTTGGCGTAAGTTGGTTGACCTTCGCTAGGTTGGGAGATTATGATCTGGCGACGTTTGGACCTGTAGATCAGCTTCTTCTGCTGCATCTCCAGCAACTGAGCCAGAATGGAGTTCCTTGCCTGGTCAGTTATTATGCTTTTTTCAATGCTACCTTTGATAATTGCGATTTGAGGGAGAGGGGTGCCGCACATACCCCGTCCTACAGAGGAAACTATTTTTTACTGTTTAGGGACTTCCGAACAATATTCAGAGAAGACTGTTTGAACAGATATTACTGCAATTGATAATTGAGAGGTTACCGTAAGGTTTTAATTATTAGTATGAATTAACCTAGATATAATGATGAAATTTATTCTGGCATATTACTTTATCATTATGTGTATAATGCTGTAAGTTACAACTGTTCATTTTGTTTTGTCTAGTTTTAGAAGGGCGTAGATTGAAATAATCTGCATTACCGTAAACGTTTAAATTAGTATCTCAAGGTATCGTAAAAATATTACTTATTACAAAAAGCAATCGAGATAGAAACTTTATTTTTATTAGTTATTCTTAAGACTTCTTTACATAATCACCACCCGGAGTTATACATTTCTCCCAGCTATTTCTTGTCCTTTTAAAGGCCATGATTATAAACCTTTCCATATTGAACTCAATTTTTTCCATACTGTGGGCTATTTCAATCTACTGCTTCCTGAAACCAAACAAATCAACATATATAGTTGTAATTTACAACATTATGCACATGAAGATCAATCAATACGTGGAATTAATTTTAATCAGATATCTTCGTTATTTTGTAGCAATAATTTAAACTTTTCAATACCCTTCGTATACACTCTGCTGTATAGAAAATCGTTTAGAACGTTTGACGTTGATATCATTCAAGGTTGCGATTGTGGGTCTGTTTGATCCATGCTCCACATTGCCGTTTTTTTTTTTTTTTTTTCACTAATTGCGATTTATGAGTGGAAAATTTTAGTTAGGTATCCTGAAGCAAAATATTCTACTTCCTTACAATAAAGAAGAGAGATGCAAGGTTGCACTATGATGCTAACGCCTACTAGCTTGGCTCTCATTGGACGATCTACATCACACTTTAATACAGTACATCTTTTGTATTTTTAGCGTTATATGCAATAAATATACGTACACAGATTAAAGTTTTGGGTCTTATGTACAAGTTTCATAACCCATCTGAATGAAAATAGTGTTGAAAAATATAAATCAAACCGAGTACCAGTTGGACTTGCTATTTGTTAAGTCCGAGCGGAACTTGAATCTAAATCGAGGAGACTATGGAAGAAAACTTTTCGGAACTCTAACAGTTCGGAAATTAAATGTAAAATGGGTTTCGGAAATTAATACATTATTTTTTAACCTGCAGGAACTTCAAAAGAGCAAGCAGTTGGAAGAATCTATGAGGAAATTAGACATCGAAATGCGCAGGACAGACGAATTGCTGTACCAAATGATCCCGAAGCAAGTCGCCGACCGACTTCGGAAGGGCGAGGCTGCTGTTGAAACATGCCAGGTACGTCCCATACACAAACACAAATATCCCGCAAATATCCATTGTAAGCAAAAACAAATTATCATTTTTGTATGCGCAATGGATATCTGTGGGGATATGTCTATAATATGGAGTATTATCCATGCTTTTTCAGTGGATTTTGTACGGAAAAGTTAATTCAATGGATAAATTAGTGTACTGAGAGAGTTTTATTAATTTTTGTGCAATACCTCTAGAAACTACTTCCCAGTGAATGAGAATTCAAATTTTAATACTTTAAAATATATGAAAGTTTCTTAATATGGAAACTGGTTCATAATCTCCAATTTTTGTAGCGGTAGGAGTACAAAAATTATATTTTTCGTTCTGATACACAAATATTATAATATGAAAAAGAAATATGGCCGTGGTAGATGAAAGTTCAGGGTCGCGAGCTCGCGGCCGGCTTTGCTTCCGTCGAGTCATCAGTTGGATTCCTAATACCACTAAAAGACTCGCCGCGTATTGGGTTTGATACACAGTAAATCTGTTCAAGGATCCAAGTAATCTCGTGGGCGAGAGTCCCTGTAACTTCTCGTCTCTCCTCGCTTATTGGACAGTCCACTTTTTGGTATCTGACAACGCCTTCTGTAAATCTCTTTTTCTCTTATATACATTTGTCGCGATTATAATGTATTGTACTTAATATTATTAATATTATACTTATATTTTACTTAATAATAATAGTATATTATATTGCGCCTATTTTTAAAGATTTTTTTGGATTCTCATATTATTTATATAGCTGGGGTCAGCAGATGGGTTTCTAATATACCTTCGATCACAGTAATTAAATGATTGGATTATCAGGTTCAAACTTCTTATTACATGAATGCTTATAATAAGAATTACTTGTAATTTTATTCAATTATTCTTTGTGCTATTTTTTGTGCGAACATTTAATTTCGTTTTTTTGGTAGTTATATACACATATACATATAACAGTGTGACATTTGGTTATTCGCAGTTTTCTCTTCACGAAACTTGGGGACTTCCTATACAGCTGAGTTTCGTAAAATTCCAATTCCTTGCCAACCAAACGAAATGTGATTAAACAAATAGGATGAAAATAAGAAATTCGATGAATTGAGTTGGGATAGTGATATATAAGCGAAATAGAACTGAAAGAAATAAGAAGAGAGACAGATGATAACGAGAAACTTATAGATATTTCAAAGTTAGTTGAAATGAATTATTGTAATTAATTTGTTGAAAAATTGGTTGCAAGAGACTCCTGGTTAGAATAATAGTAGTCGAATCTACTATATTTAGGAAAAGTCTCAATCCAAGCGAGTGAGTTTTCTAGCCAAGACTTTATTGCTTAATAATAAACTTGTATGAAAGTGAGTTAAGAGGGATTCCAGAGAGTGTGACCTAGCATATTTTGAGAAGATATTGAATAAATTGATTTTTCTCTTTTCTTATGTATCTTTCGATTAGATTTGTTAACTTATTGACTAGATAGTTAGACTTTAAGATGTCTGTGACGTTTCATAATGAAAGGAAGACACTAAACAAATATGCATGTATTAAGCAATAAATATTAGAAAGCAAGGCTCCTTTATTTATTCCATCAAATATGCCACTCAAATCATCGCCAATAAATGGCAATTGTGTCTCACATTAGATCTTATATCATTTATTTCGTCTGGAACAATCGAGGCATACTCATTTTGCATCCATTTAAAATGTCAAGCAGATGCAGCTACTGATCCTAGCAAATGTGATAGGTAATTCGTTTTCATAGAAGGAGGATGCTAAAGTGATGCCAACCTCCGATATCTATCGTAAAATTACTGCATTATATGACACTGTTGTAAGGAGTTTTAAAAGCGACTATTCGTTGCAATACATCTGCTTTACTGTCCTAAGGAGTTATAATGAAAACGCAAGGCCACGTAGCTTGTGACATACGAAACTTTTTTAAATTTCTATCAATGGGAAATTTCGCCACATCCACCCTGTAGTCATAATCTGGCCCCATCCGAATTTCATTTATTTAAGCTTAAAAAACATCTCCAAGGAGAATGTTTTCCAGCCGCAAATTGGCTTCATCATCAAGACTACCTTCACTTTGACTTCCAAGGTTTCGATTCCTTAATATACCTATACGATAAATGCCTCAATAAACAGGGGAGTTATGGGGGGAAATAAGAAAAATATGTACCTTCATAATTGTTAAATCTTCTCTATTTTTATTTAACATTCTTAAAACTAAACATGGGAACCTTACTTGTATGTACCTTCTTTTAATATGTATGTACATTTACATGTTTCGAATAATCCTTTTGTACATTTACGACAACGTTGTAATTTGAATTGTGATGGATCTCTATTTCCCGACTCGTCTACCAATTTAAATATTCGTCTATTCGTAAGTCTAAACCACAAGCACGGATCAAGTAATTAAAATAATGCCACAAAAACACTTCAAGAATGTAGTCAATTATTTTTCAAAGTCTTATTTATTCTCTATAGAGGGGAATGCTCTGTACTAGTTCATAGTCCCTCCACTTGGATACTAACAACTTCTATAAAAATATCTCACTGGAGTTCGATTCGAGTTAATCCACATCGGAGAAATTTCGGCCAAATAATGTCGGGTCCTAGTCCCTATAGATCACACAGACACGCAAGTATAACTCCAGCGCACATTACAAAGCCTTCACACTATTGCTATCTTTCAACTCCCACAATCTCGCTGTAGCTCTGTAACCTTTCTGTATATCTGCCATATCTCTATGTTGCTTTAATACGAGACTTGATGATAACTATTCACTATTTTTCTAAAGTTTACCTAATTTGCGTAACCGTGCTTCAATGGTTAGAAAGGAAACTAGAAATTTAAATATAAAGTCAGAACGGCAGCTCAAATGTTAGTTAAGGAAATTTTTACGAACAGCACATGTTACAGAATGCTAATTAACTAAATTGAATATTTTTCGAACTTTTTCTAAATGCACTTTCGGTGGGTTTTTTTAAATTACTATTTCACCCCTAGTAAATGAGTTTTGCAAATATTTCCCAGTCGGATTTGAAAAAAATACTAGAAGTTTCCATCAGATTTTTTTTTCTTATCCGGTGTCATTTATAATTCAGAATAGTTAGTAATACTTAAGAAAGAAAGGAGTATTTCTTGTCAGAGAGAATGACTAACAAAAATCTTGGTCAATTTTGAAAATAACAACTATGAACAAGTTTTTCAGTAAAAAAGTTGTAGCAGAGATAAGATGACAAGAATCATTTAGAAACTTGTACTTTTTTTAAATCGTTGTTCACATTTTTGTATGTAGTGTTTTTATGAACATACGCGCTTTTATTGAAATTAAACTGGGTTTTTTTTTAGCTCACATAAATTTATTGTTTATTTGACCAGTGTAAGTTTTTTGTTTTGTTTCACATGCTCGTTTAAGAAATTGACATGACTTTTTACAACATTTGAAGTCGCTTCGTAATTAAAAAAAAAATCTGTCGACGGAGAAAATGCTACACCCTCCTTCCTACACGACATGCCCGCAAATATTTGTTGATCGCCAATTTCACGATAAATTTTGCTATGATAATAAATAAATTTCAAACAATTTTTCAACAAAGCCGATTTTTTTTTACTTAAGAAAGAAAAATTAATGCCACTCCTGGATAATTTTATGTAGAATTATCTAGTTTTTAATCAAACACGTATGTTGAAATTCAATGCAAAATAGAAGAAAAATACATTCCCAACATTAATTTTATTAAAACAAATATTTTTCATTAAGTATTAACTCTGTAAAAATGTACTACAATTTTTCCGAGTTTTTCAATGTTATGGCAATTGAGACACCTTTGACAAGGAATAATGAGCTTATTTTATCCCAAATGTATGCAATCTTTAATTTTTAAAATTTAAAAGTAATTGAAATTATTTGTAATATTAATATATCTGTTTGTGCAAAGAATAGGAGACATATAAATATGAATAATTGTGTATTAGCAATTAAAAATCATTAGCTTTTTTACGTTTGTTATATTTTCAAATGTAAGTACAGTTATTAAATAAACAATAAATTCATTCGAGTAAAACAATAAATAAATATATGTACAATAAAAAATAAATTTATGTAATTTTTTGCAAATAAGTATAATAATTTACTTAAAAACAATACATTTACCTTTCTGATACCTTTGTGACAAATTTCCTTCATTATTTAATTCCACAACCATTTTAAAGTCTAACTAAACAGCCAATAAGTTCAAAACTCCAATAGAAGAAACATAAGAGTAGGTCAAAACACTTTAAAATCTATCTAAGAATATGCAAGTAATCTCTCTCTCTCTATCGTGAATCCCTCTTAACTCAGTCATTCGTAGTTTATGTTCAAATAATAAAGTCTTAGCTTATTAAATCATTTGTTTCTATTCAAGCACTTATCGATTACAGCAGACTCGATTTCTATTTTTCTGATCAGCAAGCATTCCCAACTACTTCCTATATAAGCTATTTATTACGTTGAATCACTCCTATCTACACATTTATCAGCCAGTCCTCCTCCTCTATTTCTCTTCTCTTTCCTTTAAGTTCTGTTTCGCTTATATATCACTATCTCTCTTATTCAATTCACTACACTTCTCATCTTCATCTAGTTTACCAAATCTTATTTCATGTTGATTGACAAGGAGTTGCTATTTTTTGCATTATAAAATTACCAAATTTCCCGGGGTTAGTGAGGAGAAAATCGCAGATATATATATATATATATATATATATATATATATATATATATATATA
>BMAW01119180.1:755674-760674 GCA_019974015.1 Nephila pilipes
AAAAAAATGTTGCGCTCACTATATCAGAAACAATATTGTTTCATAAAGCGGAAAATATTAACAGTATGGATAAAGTAGAGTTGGAGGAAAATGTAAAAGAATATCCCGAAAAAAATTTGGAGAAAAACGTAAATACAGTATTTTACCTTATGTCGTAGTGCGTGTTCTTACAATTTTCAAATTCAACAAATTATCATAAATAATACATCTACGGAATCAGCGAAGTGCAATTAATTTTTTAACAATAATTTTTTTTTAAAAAAACGTTTGAACAGGGCGGTATTTTCACGTCTCAATTGCCTACCTTAAAACTTCTATACAACGCAAATCTATAGGGGTTAGCGAATGTAATATAAGACGGGCCGGAGTCCTCTAATTTACAAAAAAATGTTAATTAATCTCAATTTCTTAATAGACACCGTGTTAATTTACTAAACACGATCCAAGTACTGTCATTGATGGAACACTAACGCAAAGAAACGGTCTTGAGCTAGCTTAATTAATGACTTTTTAATACACCCAAACTGCCGCGATCTTGTTTCGCATCATCTTGTATTTTTCTTAGGAATAATTTTGCAGTTTATGCAAATCCAAATATTTTCACGATATTTTTCAGCATAGTTGCGTTTTTAAAGCATTTTTTATGTATATTTTTGTCTTACTAATAATGTATAAAAGGAAGAATAAATTTAAAAGCATGTAGCTTTAGCATGTAGAAGATGGGAAAATATTAATTTAAAAAAAGAAATAAACAAATAAAATGCGCGCAATATAAAGCCAACTAACAAAAAAGAGGAAATTAGCTTTTCTAATTTCACTGTAAAATATGCTAACGTTTTTTTTTATGTCTAATTGTCGAAAAAGTAGAATTATTCTAAATGAATATCATCGTACAACTGAGTCCTAGGCTCCACAGAAGCAATTACTATCAAGAAAAGGATATACCATCTTCAAATTCCTGACGCATTTTTATTTTCACTCGTAAAAACATTCTAAAATATAAAAACGTTGTCAATGTTATCTACAAACAGAAGAAAAAAAAAGATTCTGCCATAAAAACCAATTATTATTTTAAATACTATAATAGGAGCAAACGATAATTTATTAAAGTAAACAATAATATTCTGGTAAGATATTAAAATAAAAACAGACGACAAGGTATTAAGTTCAATATATATATACATATACATATATATATAATGTTTGATTGTGTATCGAAAATATAGCGATATGAGTTACGACTTTTAAAACATAACAAAACTTTATTCAAAGATTAAAATAGGCTCATAGCACTCCTAGGGAGGCCTACTCAACTGCTCGCATGCTATAAAGACCTTCAATTGACTTCACAATACTCACTTTTTTCTCCCTCCTCGCGGGCGGTACTGCCAGTGCCGCGTAGCGGAGCTCTGAACTATTGCTCGGAGGGGATGAGAACACTACATCTCCCCACCAAGTTCTGATGTTACATTTGCTTACAAATTTAACTCAGCAGCTGAAACTCTGAAAATTAACTCCAAAAACAGATTCGTGAGTCAATTTCAATACTTGAGGTCTTCTAATTTTAGGCAATACCTGTTGAGCCACCTTTTCTCCAATTACTTTATCGTCGTGAAATAGTAGATCATCTCTTAAATAAAAATTCCCTTTTTTCAAAGTAAATTGTTTCCATACATCTTTCAATGTATCACATTTTAACTGCTGATCTCTCAATAAAGCGCTTTCACTCACTCGATTTTGTATTTCATCTTCCTCCTGCGTGGGAAATAATACTTCCAAACATAAACATTCTTCATTTTCTAATACTTGCTTTCCGCTCTCTGCCCTTCCTCTGCTAATGAAATCAGGCTTCTATCCGCCACAGCAATATCCATTAATCTCCGATGTTGATTCATCGCTTGCGGTTTCGTTTACATTCTCTTGCAAAATTTGATATATATTTGATGGGATAATCGCTTGACCTTGGATTTTATTTGTGTTTGCTGCTAATACTTGAATAGGTTTCGAAAATGCTTCGTTCTTCTTGTTCTGTATCCATAACTGAACACTGGAAAGAGAGGCTTCTATTTTCTTTTGATCCGAAATGAGATCCGAGTTCAACAGAGTTATCATCGATCCGGAATCAATTAAAGCCGTTGCACTCTTTCCGTTGACAGCAATTTCAGCATATTGGAGATCACTCATGGTTAATTATGGTTCTCTTGATTCTTTCTTATTTCTGCTTTCTAAAAGGAACTCGGTTCGAATTCCTGCGGTTACTGCTTGATCATTTTGCGTGTGTCTATCCATATAACCATTCACTCCCGTCGATTTGTATCTCTTTGGACAGTTCTTCTCCAGGTGCTGTAATCTGCAAATATAACATTCTTTCGTTGGTTTTTTTTATTTCTTCCTTCCTTGGAGTTCTGGAATTTCCTCTTGAATGAGGTGGAATATAGTATCTCCGTACTGGTGAATTTTTCTGTTCTTCCCATGGCGGTCGTTTGATAAAAGCTGAATACTCTCTTCGGAAATTTTCTCTCGGTCTTCTGTTGACACTCGCTCTGACATTTTCATAATCGTCTAATTTTGAGGCAATTTGATCCGGTTTTATTAAATGTGTCCATTCGTCAATAAAATGATCATACATTTCTGGCGGAGTTCTCCTTTTGATTTGGTCAGTAATCATCAGGTCGCACAAATCTTCAAAAGTGTTAATCTGTAAACCTCGAATCCATTCGTGAAAATAGTTAGTCAGTTCGTATGCGAAATCACCCCAAGTGATAACTTGTTTTTTCTGATGCTTCACAAACAATTGTCTAAATTTCTCTGGTGTTAACTTATATCGTTTCAGGAGAATTTCTTTCACCTTATTGTAATCGTTCGTGATTTCTTCGTTTTCACGTGCCATGATGTGTGCAACATCGTATGGCAATAGTCCGATCAAATGAGAAGTCCAATTTTCCTTTTTGATTTCAACTCTTTTAGCTTGTCTCTCAAATAATACTAGATATAAGCTAATATCGCTGTTCTTCGGATCGAATTTTGGGCGAAAGTTTTCCAGCTCTACTTTCGATTTAACAACGAATTAGTTGTTTCGCTTATTAGTTGATTCTGAATTAGTTGTTTCGCTTATTCTAATTCTTTCGTTTTCTGAGCGTAATTTCTGGATTTCAAATTCCATTTCTTGCGTGCGTTTCCTTTCATCATCTTGTCTTTTCCTTTTATCTCTTTCATCTTGTCTTTTCCATTTTATCTCTTTCCTCTTGTTCTTTTCCTTTTATCTCTTTCCTCTTGTTCTTTTTTATGTTCTTTCTGTGTATTGAGCAATTCTCTAACAAATTCTTCCTCATACCCTTCCATTTTCAAAATAGTATTCCTCAGTGTCATTACTGTCCTCTCTGAAACACTCTGATTCCCATTTCTCGAGCGACGTATTGCAAGTCCTCTTTTTTTCCCTTTCGCTAGGAATTGTTATAATGCCAATATTTTGAACCTAACATCCTGTATCCTTTATTTTATGTACACGCATTTTTGTTGGCGCCATTTCTTCTAAACAGCAACATGGTAGCACATGTTAAAAATACAACTTTAGATTCCCGTCTGCCAGTCATTTTGAATTCTGGAAAGTAATGATAATCCTCTGTGGTGTATATTTCTATTTTTCTTCTGAAACCAGTAATTATTTCTCCATTTATATGTAACAAAATGCACTCAAAAAGGCCAAAAATAATGAAAGTTTCTGTAGAATTACGCTTTTTATTTCGACTTGGGAGAGAATATTTTAATTTTCTAGTTCGTGTGTTTTGGATTTTAAACGAAGCGGAAGCAAGTCGTATTTTTTTACGAAAGTTACTTTTGTCTTTTTTGCACTCAGAAATGACGTTAGTTAATTAATCTTGATAACAGATTTGTTAAGTAACAAAAAGAAAATGAATATTATTTTGGAAAAATAAAAGCGATGAATTGTTTTCAAATAAGGGCAAGTTGAAAATACAAATCTCTTGAAGCCCATCACTTCTCTCGTAATTTCTCTATCCTAGTATCAACATTTGAAAGTAATATTTTTCATCGAAATTTTGTCATATTTTATGCATTTCGTTTAAAATAATACAAAATATTCTATCATTTAACTGGTTGAGGTAGCTGTACAGTCTCTATCTCTTGATGACTTGCCTTTTAGCGAACTTATATATATATATATTTATTTTGTATTCCAAAATTGCATTCTTGAACTAGTGTTTTACATAAAATATTCCAGAAGGATATAGTGCTATAAATTAAAGCCAACTTTATGATAAATACGATATGATAAACTTTATTATAAAGTGAACCAAAATTTTATAATGCATATTTAGATCAATTATTTTTGCAAAAAAAAAATAAATCATATTTCATCCTATATGTCTGCGTGCAAACTGAAAGGAACGCCTTTGAACATCTACTAATTCATTCTATTTTATTGGGTGGGGATGAAAGCTGGAATATTCGTAGAAGTTATCTTCAAATGTCTTAGTTACTCTAGAAGACTCCTGTTTTGAAAACTTTTATTGATCATATCTTTTCCGCACACGTCAGTGCTGGAAAGTTAAAATATTTTTTTGAAGATCGGAGAACCCTCAAACAAATTATTAAAACAGACGTAAAAAAAGTTTTTTTAATCGGAGGAAAATCTATAATTCGTCAGAATATTTATTTTTTCTCTGTAGGATAGATTTTAATGCTTTCAAATAAATTCAGAAGTCTAGAACTGAGGAAGAAAACAGAAATTCTATGGAATTAATGTCTACTTTTACAAACTCAATATAGCTAGTAGATTGAAACATTAAGGGTACACTAAACTATAAAATGGCCAGATTATCGAAAAATATTTTATTATCTTATTTTAATTGTAAGACTTTTCCAAATATTTGTACAAAGTATTGTAACTTTAAGCTATACATTGTTTAGTGAATTATTTAAATTTTCTTTAACAGTGAGCCAAAACGATCCATCGACCATCAAAACTTTCTCAGCTTTTT
>BMAW01119180.1:765674-770859 GCA_019974015.1 Nephila pilipes
TATTAAGTGAAAGATTATTGAAATTAATTCAGTTGAACAAAGGTCTTGTACATTAAGGGGCATCAGCGGAACCTCCATTTAATCTGATGTGAATGCGAAATATATTCGAATTCTCCATTATGGGTGCTTCATAATCAACACAATAGTACACAAACATAATATTAATAATCCTCTTGTCATGAATGTATGACTGCATTTGAAGAGATGAATTGTGTGTTATTTGTTCCTTACAAATCGTGGGACTATTCTTCCGTGTTGCCTTTCAAAGAAAGTAATACTTTCTGTTGTGAGTTTTAATCTTTTGTCGGATTTTATCACTTAACAGAGAATTGCAGAAAAAAAAGCATATCAAACGTCTATTTAATAAAATTGTATTTATGAAAAGTTTTAAATATAACTTCGAAGGGTTTTCACAGTTTTTCAATACTGCATATTTATAAGTAAAAGTACAAGGCTATTTTCGTGGTTGGGAGCATTTATCGGTGAAAGCAGTTACTTAAAATTTCGAAAAGAAATAGTTCTCGTATCAGATCTAGAATTCTAATTTCTTAAAAATTATTCATATCGGTTTTGAAATTAATCATAAAGAACATGATTCACTCTGAAATAGAGAAGATTGAATGATAGTGTTCATTTGATTTTTGTTCTTGTTCTTCCTTAAATATTGTTCTGTTTTTTCAAAATAAGTATATATTTTATGAAAATTAGATATTTTATGGTTCTCATAAGTTTATAATATCACTCGCTAACTAGTAACATTTCTTTTTGAAAATAAATGACCTACTAGTGATCCACAACGTACACAACACGAAAATAATAAATAGAATTTGAGATCATTTCAATTGTTGTGTATTAAAAGAGTCAGTAAAAAGAGAGTAAATAGTTAAATATAATTATATATACAAAAAAGCCAATGTAAAAAACAAAAATGAAATAAATAAATAATTAACTCAATAAAAGGGGAAAAATAAATAGTAAATGAACGACAATTATAATAATAAATACAAATAAGGTAATGAACATATGCTAATAAAAATATTAAATAATAAAACAATTAAGCAATCAATTATATAAACATTAAGCAATCAATTATATAAACATTAAGCAATGAAACAATAAATAATTATAATTTCAATTAATAAATAAATAATTCGAGATAAAAACCAACGTTTTTATATGGTGACAAAGTTTATTAAAGAAAATTATTGAAATATTAGTTAAAACTGGTCGCAAATATCTAAATATATTGCATTGTTAGGCAAGTAAGAACGGTTCCAAAATTTCAGAGCTCTAGCTTGATGGGAAGTTGATCAAAGTAATGATAGAAAATTTCATGACACACAGACAGACACACACCAAGTGAAATACATAAAAACGTTAAGACTAACTAAAATTAATTAATTCATCCGGTAAATTAAATGGTTGGAAGGCAGTTTTACCCTACCTCCCTTGGCGACAGGAATTATTTGGCGGTATTTTGCCAAATGTGGCTACCCTGGTCCGTTTTACAGACTTAACGTTCAGCCCAAAAAAATCGCTAAGTTTGGTGCCAGTTTTTGAAATCGCTCCAAGTATTTGGCTAAACTGCATTATTAAAGAAAATATTAGTTATAACTTCTCTCAAATGTCTAAATATTGCATTGTTAGACGAGTAAGAATGATTCCCAAAGTTTCAGAGCTCTAGCTTGATGGGAAGTTAGTTAAATTAACGATCGAAAATTTGATGACGCACATATACCAAGTGAAATACATAGAAACGTTTTAAAATAAGCCACTAAAGATGTTATGGCTTATTCGATTGCCATCTTAAGCAAAATAAAAATATTGTACTGTTCATATCAAATAGTTTTGTATGGAAAATCTTTAAGAATTAGATTCACTTATGGATGCTTTACGAATATTGGTCATATTGACAATTAGTTGTCGAAAGTGTAATTGATAACTTGTTCAGGCAGCTCGTAAACGCTCAGTTAAAACAGACTGGCGCTTATTTTTAATAAATTTAAAAATTGAATGCAAACACGACGATACGACAGAAGTACGAAAACTACGACGAGTCTCAGTGCTCATTCTTTGATTTTGGGATATTTTTGTTCACGAACCCATTCCCAAAACTGAATAGTTCAACCAATGTTTTGTCTTTCAGAAACTGCCTGGTAAAAATTTCTCCTTTCAGTGTTGTTTTGGGGGGAAATGAGTGTAATATAAGGAAATTTTACAACATTCATCTGACAACATCGAATAAACGACTACTTAAAATATCCCTTTCTGAAATGTAGCTTCCAATCGCAGTGCAGCTGACTACCCCTATATACAGAGTACATAGTGTGGGTTGAATAAAATGATTTTCAAACAGCGTTCTTAATTTAAATGTCGATGTAGAAGTTATTGTCCTCACCATTAATAATGGTCCTCAGGAATACTTTTGATATGTTCAATATTTTACGTAGTATTTATTATACAGTAATATCTAAGAGATCATAAATGTTCCGTCGAAAGGGTTATCTACAGTTCTTACCTTAAAAAAATGCATTTTAATCTTTATTTTCTCTTTCTGGATTATAAATAATTTTCTGAATTAAAGAACTGTTAGAAATACAATACAATTTCATTACCATTACCGCATATCCGAAATCATATGGCAAATAATAATTTATGCAATTAAAGTATTTGTTTGGCAGACGATATTTTTGTCAACTTCCTAATACATAAAATTATCGGCTGCCCATTAAACACTACACGACGAAGCGGTTTCTTGAAAACTTTCATATTATTACAGTAGTATTTCCGCCGGCAAATAAATAAATCAATAAAAGACAGGAGAGACAGAGGGGAGGAATGTATCAAATCCCGGTTTTGTATGTGTGTGTAACTTACGCTTACGTCCTTTTTTTGCTGATTTTCAAGTTACCTTAAAAACACGCATTTTAATATTCTATTCCTAAGCACTAGTGATATAAGATTTCAGCTTGGAAAAAATGTTAAAATAAAAACTAGACTTACACAGCAGATATTCCGACTCTATATTGACAAATTAGCTGAGATTTCCGGTTCATGTATTCCGGTTCATGTATGTTATTTTGCCAGAGCTGAAAATTATGGCCTCTTGAACCTGAATCCGTCACTAATTCCCAGAACCTTTTCATTCAGTTATTCTTATAGAATTATGATTGGATAATGTTTAGATAAAATTAATTAGTTCAAAAATAATTTCTTAAAGGTGAATTAAAGCTACATAATTGACTTTTTAACGAATGACCTTGAAGTTTTAAATTATAATCAAGTGACAAGGACAACGATTTCTTATCTAATACTTCACTTCTTTTACGATTCTACTCTATTCGAAGTCAGTTCATTGAAATCATTTTAAATTCAACATATAATAGAGGTATTGTAAAAGTTTTGTGGCCGTGGTAGGCCAGGGGTCATGGCTCAGGATTAGTGGCCGGCGGTTTTCGTTCAATCGTGGGTTCCATCCTTGGCCGCTAAAGCCTCGTCACTTGACCGTGGCTCAAAATTACGAGGTCCGTCGCCAATAGCCCCCGTGTTGCTTCTTAGTGCGACGTTAATAAAAACTAAACTAAACTTGGCCGCTAAAGACCCGCCGTGTAGCAGGGGCTGATGCACGTTAAATCTATCAGACCCCGAAGTCATCTCGTTGGTGTGGTGTGGAAGTTAGGAGAGGGGGTGGCAGCTCAGGTTCGTCCACGTCACTTGACCGAAGTTCAAAATTACGAGGTCCGTCGCCAATAGCCCTCGTGTTGCTTCTAGTGTGACGTTAATAAAACCAAATCAAAACCTTTTAAGTAATTGCGTTCGGCAAACGTGATATATTTTTACATTCTGCATAAATAAAAGCAGATGAGGTGATAATTAAACACAAAACAATCACCAATTTTAAAATGGGGAAAACACATTTTTTTTATCTATTATTAAGACTTCACTGCATAGTCACCATACAGAATTATACATTTTTCGAAGCGTTTCTTGACCTTTTACAGGCGTTCAATGTAGAATTCAGAAGATTTGACTCTGTCTTCTTCGAACTGCGGGTTACTTCATTCTACGTCTTTCTGAAACCAAACAAGTCAACGAGAATAGCTGTAATTTATAGCATTATGTACACTACTGACCATAAAAATTGTAATACTACGAAGGAAAGCGAAAACAAAACAAAAAAAAAAGATATTTATTGTACGTAAAATGTATGGTATAAAGAAAAAATGATTAAATTTGTAAGCAGTTAGGAAGTATACAGAGGTGCGAAATTAGTAGAAACAGCATTCACCTCTGGAAGCTAAAACGGCCCTTACCCGGTAAGGCATGGAGTCGGAATGGGTTTGGATGACAGAAACGGGCAACACATTTCATGCTGCTTCAAGTCTATACCACACTTCATCAACTGTATTAGCTGAAGAGGGGTGGATAGCCAGTCGCTCAGCAACCCATGACCAGACGTTTTAAATGGGTGACAGATCTGGAGACCATGGAGTCCAGAGCAACAATCGAATACCCATTGCATAGAGGAAGGTCAGAACACGACGTTCAATATATGGTCTTGCAATCTTGTTGGAAGATGGCGTTTGGCAGGCCTCGAAGTTAGGGCACAACCATTGGGCACGGAACGGTAATCCACACTCTTGATAGGCAAAGATCCTGCCTCTATCGAATTCTGACACTTGCTGGAAAGCCTTGTTTCTTCTTATTCGAAACATAGTACAATATTCTGAGCAAACTCCGAACTTACAAAACGCTTTCCGAATGATAAGTCCACTACACAACTTTTCTTTTATGCAGTGCTTCACATATCATTGACCTCAGGGACTTGCCTTCTTTAGATAAGTGACATCATGACCCCGAGGATCACTTGAGATCTTTTTCTTTCCCATGGGATTTACTCTCTTTGGTAAACACAGGTGACGCACCACAGGGTTAACCCAGCGATCCTTCCCTGTTTTCGACCTTCCTTCTTGTTAATCAATTTTTGTCTTTTTTTTTTTAAAAAAAAAAATTCCCATCTTGACCACAGTTAAATCTTGTTTGGTGCAGAATAGACACATCTGGCTCTTGTGCAAATAACCTTTACGTTCACTCATTCACCTCAGATGTCATTTCTTCCTCCTGTGACGTACTGGATACAAATCATTTGCATATTCCAACCTTTTCTTCCTTTCACGTGATTTCG
>BMAW01119180.1:778674-806760 GCA_019974015.1 Nephila pilipes
CCCTCCCTCTAACCATAAGCATGGATGGAAAAATATTAAGTTTAATTGCTAATTTTATTTAAATATTAGTTAATAAATAAATTTAAATTCTAATATTTAGTTCATGTTTAATAGAAACTTCTTTTGTTAAAAAAAAGGAAATAATCATAATTTTACTTTAAACAGATACAATTTTATGACAATTTTAAAAATTTACTGAACCAATTTTCGATGTGATTGTGCTCATTAACGTCGCATTGAGAAGTAACACGAGGGCTATTGGCGACAGTTCTCGTATTTTTGAACCTCGTTCAAGTATCGAGGATGACACCTTCATTTTCCACACTTCCACACCAATGAAAGGACTTGGAACGATGACCAGATGTAACGTGTATTACACACGCTATACGGTGGATCTTTTGTGACATCAGGACTCGAACCTACAACTTGACGAAAACAACGTTGAATGTGTGTTCTCGATCATGATTTATAGGGCAACGCGGCAACATCCTTGAACAAAATCTATATTTGAAAGAATAAGATTTATATTGAAATGTATATAATATATATATTTCTTAAAACTTTTTTTTATCTATCCATCTAATCTAAACGTGACATTAAATTTGTACACATTTCTTTAAATATGTGTTTGAAATTTAATTTTAATTTTGGTATGTTTGTTTAATTATAGTAATTTTTATGAGTTATATTAATTCTACTTAGTTTTTTACCGATTTCTTTAAATACGCAGTTTTGAGACCCTAATGTGTGAATTTATGATTGATATGTTGAATTTTTCTTTATAATTGTTATTGTGCGAATTATAATTATGATTGTTTGATCATTAATCAAATGTATATTTAAAATAATACTTGCATAAAACAAATGAATTGTAGGTTTAGAATTTGTTCCGTGTGTACAAAAATAATGAAAGAAAATCAAGTTTTAATGGAATGGATGCGCTTGCCTTTTGTTGCGTAACAAAATAAATCTTGGCGCAATATTCGGATGCTGGCCGAAAACCATCCACAACGTTTTTCAGTGTTGCATGTTGATTGTAATTAAGAAGCGTTAAAACAGAAAAATAAGTATGCGGTACTGAATGGTAGAAGAACCTTTACTTAATGCTGTTTCAGAAATTGTAGGAAATTCAGCTTTAGCTCTGATCCAGAATTCGGTCAAGCAGATTTATTTGCAAATGCAGCTGAAATGTCGTCCTCGTCACTTAATCAAATTTCAAATTTATGAGGTCCGTCACCAATAGCCCTCGTGTTGCTTCTAGTGCGATGTTAATGAAAACAATCAATTAATTGCATGTGAAGTACACGATGTCATATATTATGCGTTTATAGTTATATTTTGAATATGAAATATGATGCAATTGCAATGCGTAACCACTGTCGTGGCGGTGGTAGCCTGATGGTCGTGGTCCGGGCACGATTCCGGTGTTGTTTTCATCTAGTCGTGGGTTCGAACCTTGATGCCTCTAAAGACCTATCGAGGCTAAAGTCGGGGCTCCGTCCTCCCATTAGCGTGATGTGGAAATTTCGGGAGGCAGGTTCCTATTCAAATGTCATTCTAGTCACTTTATCGAGTTCCGTCACTAATAGCTCTCGTGTTGCTTCAAGTACCATGCCAATAACACAATCATCATTATCTTCTACTTGACGTAACTGTTGTTTTCCGATACTGTACTGTAATAATTATTTTGATTAATTAGCTTATCATACAACGTGGATAAATTTTTCTATCAAATTTTAGAGAATTGTTGATCCAGTACGGTTTTTTTTTTGTTCTAATTTCCAAAAAAATATAGTTCGTTTATTCTTCAAAAAATAAAGTGAATATTTTTCTCAAACGAAACATTCTGTTGGAGCTTAAATCGTTTTAAAGAAAATTTCTCTGAATAGGCATAAAGTCTATATTTGAGATAAATGTTGAAATGAATTTAAAATAATTTCATGAAAATTATTTCGAAACGTACATTTTGCGTATTATCTACAAATAAAAAGAATCTCTGTTTTTCAACAATTGTAATATAGTCTAAAATTGAGGTAATTGTTAACACATATTAGAGCATATTACTTATACCTTTAAAAGATTCAATTTTTTTTAACATCGCATTTAATATTAAAACCTTTTGAACAACCAGTTTTAGATTTCTGTATCAAAAAATTTATCATCTTTATATAATTAAAATAATAAATTATTTTACTTCTATACTGCATTAATGAAGACGTATGTTTTTAACTATTTCTCAAATCAACGGCCAGAAAATAATAACTGTGAAAACTTTGAACTAAATTATCTCATTATTGAGTACAAAAGCTATTCTATTTCAGACAAAACAGCTCAATTACGGTAAGTAAAGATACTTTAATTTTCTCCTAATCTATCATCTTTGAGAAAGGTATTTCTTCACAACTGACACTGGTGTTACGTTAATTTAAGCTCAATGCCTTTACTTTAATATATAGTTAATGTCAACGGTGATATAATAAATTATACTAATTATTAGTGCGTAAAATAAAGCACATGTTTTGCAATCAAATATTCAGATGAATTTATTGAATCTTGTGAAAAAAAAGGTAGTAAAAATTTTATCCAAGTTTCAATGCAAAACGAATTGCATTTTAAATGTTAACAAAATGAATTACAACAGAGATTTTTTTCTTATAAATACATAATTAACAAAAGAATTATTTATTTTTTATTTTTAAATTTTTACTATTAGTTCACACTCTCCATATATATATTCATATAACTTGTTCAAATTTTCAATCGTTAATAAAATACTTTTTACTCCTCCACTCAAGTTCAAATACATGTTTTTAAACTTGTAGTGGATGACACTTGATGTTAATACAGTTTCTTCAAATATTAATTCATTTAATTAAATTTAATTAGGGAAAAGGCAGTTTAGCCCAACCACTTGGCGCTATTTCAAAAATTGCCAAACTTGGCGATCTTTTTTGGCTGAACATTAAGTCCGCGAAGCAATCCAGGGTAACCATATTTGGCAAAATACCGCCAAATAGTTCCTGTCGCCAAGGGTGATTGGGCTAAATTGCATTCCAACCATTTAATTCACCGGATGAATTAAGAAACAAGCCAATGCTTCTACTATGTCATTTGTCTTGCAATGGCAAAGTTAGTAGAGCTTTGGCATAAAATCTTCATGCATTCGGATAGAAACTCGTCGAAGCATAAAATTTTTTTATTTGATTTTCAAATAATTAATTTTATTTTTATATAGGAGAAAAAAACTGTCACTTAATATTGTGATTCTGTCATATGTATATACATATTTATATTAGATGTAATTATTTAATGAAAAGCAACTAAAATAAATATTTTCTTTGTTGACCTAAGTAGGAATTGACTTTAATTTTTTTATATTACTTGTTATGCATATAAACCATAAGAATTCACCGATTTCAGATCTGTGTTAATCAGTTTAAATATGTATTTAATTTATGCTAGAAGAAACGAGTTTTCTTTCAAAAATCAATCAATAAATATGAAACGTTTTAAAAACACTTACATGGATTAAATGAAGTGAATCTATTTTACAACAACAGTTAAATCGAAATGACAATACGAGGAGGGTACAAAATTTACATGTATTTGAAGAGACAATTAGCATCATTACGGTAAAGTGTTGATTCTATTGGGTGCTGCCATCTGTTAAACGGAGTCGAAATAAATTTGACATTGAGTCATAAGTTAGTTTTGATTTGGTAGTCATTTGCCTCTTTCTCAAAATTTGATAGATGCGTCTAGTTGTCGACGTTATTTTGCGTTGAGTTGTCACCATCGGTGAGGTCTGTATTCCTTTTAATGCACCGGAAACCAAGCAACAAACAAACAATGGTTTACGTCCGATTACTTCGCTCGAAAGAAGACGAGGATGATTTCGTAGGTCGAAAAAGTTATGACGAAGTACTTTTGAGGTGCAAAAAGCGACATGATCATAAACACGAATAACTGAGAGTTATTTAATTAGTGAAAAGGCAGTTTAGCCCAACCACTTGGCGCGATTTCAAAAATTGCCAGACTTGGCGATTGGTGACCAGACTTGTTGACAGTTGTCTGCTGAGTCATGATTCAGCTCCACTACTCGGATCTTCGTACCAACAAGTTTGAACCGACGACTAAACGGAGAGACAGTCGGCCACGGGCTCTCGAACAGGACCACTCCGGAAAGACTACCTCGTGCGTTTGGTCTATTAGAGAGTATTATCAAAAAAACATATTGAAACGAAAATTACCAGGTTTACTTATCTGATTGATTATCAGGCAACACTGAGACTAATGTCGATGGACCTTATAATTTTGAACTTCTGTCAAGTGACGTGAAGACATATGAATGGACATCTCCCTCTCGAAATTTCCACGCCACATACATAGGAGGACTTGAAGCCTAGGTCAGATTTAACGAACATCAGCCTCTCTATAAGGTATGTTTTTGTGGATCAGGGCTTAAACCCACGACTCGACGAAACAATGCTGGTCGTGAATCTGCGACAATAACCACTAGACTACCTCTGCTACATGGCATTAATAAGAGGCGCGATTGAAAAGTAAATTATGACAATCACTGCCAGAATTTTTTTACTCAATTTTCAAAACTGTTATTATACTTTAATGTCTCACGTGTCTTCGGAGTAATGTTGTAGTAGTTAAGGCGCTTGAGCCAAATCTACATATTTTGGGCCAAACATTTGTTTGTTGACCGCACGTGTTTTTAAAATCAAATTAAGATAAAAAGGTAGGTAAAAACAATGTTTTTTAATCAATATAGAATGATGAAGTTAAAATCTTAAATGATATAAAATGTAAAATGCTAATTTTATATAAGAACGAAAGTATATTTCGGTAGGCTGTCTTCTATGTAATGCGCTTTTTGTTTTTCCCTCTTCCCTTTCTACGTACTAGCGTCAACGCATGACTAGTCTGACAAAATTCTCGGAAAAGAAGTCAGGTGATTGTTTTTGACACCTAGATCTAATGACAACTTTCTCCTCATAGTCAGAACGAAAGATATGTGTCTTAAAGGAGCTCTTTTCTTTTGAAGAAGAGATTGAAACCACTAAGAACAAAGTATTTAGCAATGATACATGACTGGTACAAACACCTCTAAATGAGGCTTGCCCTCTTCTTCATTTCTCAGCAAAGAAACGACACTAAGAAACAAAGAAAATAAATGCATTATATGAGGGGTATATTTAGCTTTCCGGAAGGGCAAGAATTATGGAAATCAGATAGCAAATAAAATATTAGGGACATGGAGATATTACTTTTCATTCAAGTTTTGTAATAAAATTACTTAATGGGAATAAAATTTAATAAAGCTGAATTTCTCTCTGCATTAGGCCCGGTTCTTGCAGGGTCTTTCGATTACGTCAAATGAGAATGATACTATTTTTCAGAATTTCAACTACCTAATTGCTATCTTATACAATCTATAGGAAATTGTGTTCTTCCATTAAAAATATCCACCTTTTTAAGCGGAATATTTATTAACCTTTTGGTATTTGAATATTTCAATTTCGAGAAATTTCTGGTATTTTCGAATTCTTTCTTCATGAGGAACATGGGGCATTTTTAAAAGAGTATTCGGCCATTGGTAATGGTTGAAAAAAACTAAGATTTCCAATGACAGATGATAATGCATATGTTACCATAGACCTTGTCTATATTTTGCATTCTGTGAGTCGTCGTAACTGCTATCAAAAGAGATAAATTGCTTTAAAACGTCTTTTGTATGAAAACGAAAATAAATTTCTGAGTATATAAATACTTGATTAGTAGAAAAGTACTTAGTACGCTCATACATCGGTGTTTTTGATAGATGCTCTGGGACTTCTGTAAGGAATAAGGATGAAGCCTTAGATCCCTATGTTCGCCTTGTAAGTGTACGGCTAACCCCGTTTTAATTTTTGTGGATGCAATGGACTCATGGCCCACACATGGGACTTATCCCCATAGGACTTATCTGGCCGTCACATTTCTGGAAATAGAAGATAAATCACCGATTGTATTGGACAGCAAGATTACCATACTTTAACCGAATAAAGCAGGAGTGTTCAAATATAAATCTGCAAAAAGTTTTCGTGGCCCAGCAAGACAGTCAGAAAAATCTGATTTGAACCCAGTTTCCTTCCCATGCGCGATCGAAGATTTGTCTCGTGTTTTTCACTAGAAACGCCATTGCAATAATCTTGGGCAGTGTAGATACGATGCGCAGTATTTTCTAGTTGATCTGGTTAATTTCCAAATTATCTTTGCAACACGAAATATATAAAATTACAACTTCGGTGAACCCTCTTAAACTACGTAAGATCGCTGAAGAAAATCATGTGCTTTATGAAGAATATACAAACATTTATTTGGCAAAACAGGGAATAAAGCATTATGTTCATTGTGTCATGAAACAATAGCCATATTTAAGAAGTACAATCTGAAACGACATTAACGACAAACGTCATCACATAGGAACTTTACAAAGAAGAACGAAAAATAAAAACTGTGGAATGTGTGAAAAGGCGTCTGAAGAAGCAACAAACATTATTTATAAAGCAATCAACAATTAAAAATAGTGCTGCAAAAGCAGGTTTCATGGTGATCAATAATCTTGTTAAATGCAACAAGCGTTTTTAGGATGGCGAGTTCATTAATCAGTGTATGGTAGAGTGTGCCCTGATGTTAGAATCAAATTTAAAAGCTTTTCATTGTTATGAACTAAAGGGTGACGCATTGACTCAATTAGTGACAAATTCACAAAACGACTGAAGACTGCGAGTAAATATTTTGTTTGAAGGTTTTCGGCACTGGATGAGAGTACAAGTAACAAAGACACTGCACAATTACTTATTTTCATCCGTGGAATTCATCATCTCAGAGGAATTACTTAGCCTAAAATCAATGAAAGATGGAACCACTGGACTGAACTTGCTGAGTGTGCTAAAATTGCGTGGAGAAAAGTGGCTAGTCCTGGAACAAAATGGCACACATTACAACATATGGGGCCAGAGTTTTCAGTGGAAAAAATATAGGTATGTTTACGCTTTTAAATAACAAGAACAAGACACAAACAGTGATATCTTGTTTTTTCGTCTTATTTTGCATCAGAAGAGCCTTTGTAAAGCTGTGATAGACTTAAAGCATGTTATAATCCTATTTAACATGGTGAACACAATTGGAACCAGAGAAATCCACCAACGACCGTTCATATTTTTTTCTTGACGATGTGGAGGTAGAATAGGGAGACGTAATTTATCACAACATTGTGAGGGGGTCAAATATTCTCTTAATTTTAATTGACATGTATTATCCATTGTTTCCTATTACACACAGATTTATCTTGATTAACAGAAATACCTGTACTTAATTATCAAATAACTTTGAAATATGACAGAAAATAATAAGCATGATAATTAATATTTAGATTAATTTAAATGGGAATCTAAATCAGTAGATGATATCTTTATTTCAAAAGTATCTCTCGACTACATTAGACTCGTAAAAAGTCCGTTTTACAGGCAATGTGTTTCTAGTGATGTGATATATTTAAAATTTGTTAGACTTATTTAAATGTGTGTATATGTCTACGATTAATACATTTTATCAGTATATTATCACAACGACTAACTTAAGCATGTATTATACTTCATGGAACATTTAAGTTAAGATTTTAAGAAAAGATTTTTCACAATTATAAAAGATCCCAACATGTTGAAAAAGAAGTAAATTATTTTTTTAAAATCGGCTCAAATTGTATTTTAATCGTTATATTTTATGTCTCACCTCCAGACAAAAATATTTTGTAGTTATGTATTATTTTTCACTAAAAATTGAGGTTATGAGTTGATTTTTTTTCTAATCTAAGGATCTCAAAGGTGTCCACGGAATCGTAGATAAAAAACCCATTAGGATTTCAAAATTTGATACATTTTTTTTCGAAATATAAATTGATGCTTTCTAATTTTTACATAACTTTTGGCCAGCGCAAAGAAACTTGCACACGTTAAAATATTTTAATTTTATTTTAGTGAAAAGTAAACATTAAATATATATGAAATGAAAATAGTAACCAAGTTTTAAGATACTGGGTTATTTAAAATTATACATTCGATTTCAAAATTCCATATTTTCAAAAATAAACGACACAGAATGATAAGTAATGCATAAATACAAAGGAAAACTATAGAAGTTCTATATTGTGAAAAATAGACGTCCCTCGAATGATTTGATGTTACATACCTAATGGTCACCGAAGTCACCTGCGAAGGCCCCATACGATTTCTTCCTTTGGGGGTTTGTAAGAAATAAAGTGTATGCGCCACTAATGTCCACAAATTTATGCGAACTTAAACTATGGATTTCTGCTGCTGTACTATCAATAACTGCTGTCACTGTACAATGTGTTTAGCAGGAATTTATATATAGAATCAACATTAAACGTGTAACGGAAGGAAGCTATATAGAACCCTTGTAAAATAAACTTCCATATTTTCCCTTTGCATTCATGTGTTACTTATCATTCCGTGTCGTCTATTTTTGAAAATATTCAATTTTGAAATTTCATGAATCTTTTGAATAACCCTGATTATCTTAGTACATAGATTCTTTTTACTGTATGCGATAGCTTAATAAACTCATGTTTATTGAAATCTATGTTCGAATGTCTTCACATAAAAATGTGGAAAATGATGAACTCAATAAATTAAGGTTTTGTTAGGAAACAATGCCCATTTCATAGCTCATTTAGATCTCAGAGACTTACCTTCTTTAGATAAGTAGACCCTAGCTACCCTAGTGATATTTTCTTTCCCTTGGGACTTACTTTCTGTGGTAAATATGGGTAAGGCATCCCAAGAATATCCTAGCAACCCTTCTCTATTTTAGACCTTCTTACTTGTCAACGAATTTTTATCTTTTCCTCCAGTTATTCAAACATCTACATCCCAGTTACACTTTATTTGGTGCATACATCTATTGGCTCTTGCTCTATTATACACTACTAATACTCACTCACTCATTAAGAGCTCATTTAAATGAGTAAAACGTAAATTAATTTTAAATCAAATAAAACTCAACGCGCATGTTAATGCATCGTTAATTTACTCTATTTTATTATATAATTAGTATCTTTTTCATTACCATATAAAATTAAGCGCGTAAAAATAAACTTCACACATACAATTCAAATTGTAAGAGTTCGATAGCAGTAAAATTTAAAATAATTTTTTTTAAAAAATTTTAATGAAAATAATTTACTTATATAAATTTTGCATGCATTTTAATATCTTTTATTCCAAATATATGCACATATCTGAAAAGATAGGTGTATTAAAATCTTGTCAATGAGAAATACAACAAATATCCTCCATTCTTACAATTCACATTTTCATGCATCCATCCAAATATCTCGGCTTTCTCCTATGACCGATGCATGCATTCGGCATTCTCTCTGCTTAACGGGAAATCCCTAATACATGTATAGATATAAACCGTTGTTCACTCAAAATGTTGTGTGGGGAATAATTCGCGTTCCTAGAATAACAACTGGTAAACAACTGTAAATGAGGTCGAGAGTGCAGGCATGAATATAGAATAATGCGTATAGAAAAGTAGAGATCCCTTTTCCAAGCACTGATTTTAAATTCCATTTCTCAGATCTCTTGCAATCAGATATTTTTGAACTAATTTTTTTCTGTATGAAACATGCTCTGGTTGAAACAAACAAAGAAGAATGTGTAATTAAATGTTGTAAACCTATACTGGTTTCACAAAAGAATTTTGATTTTAATATAAAATTTCACTGAAGAAATGTTTAATAGATCAAAGTAATTTTTGCATTTAAAATTAAATATGTCTTAATTAATCGATTAGTGCATTACATATATTTATAAACTTATATTTGAGTAGAAATCTGAAACAAATTCCGTAGATAAGTTCAAATTAAAGAAACCTTTTAAGTAATTGTTAAGTCGATATTTTTCTTTAAGTTGTCCACTAAATATTTAAACTAATTTCTCTTCCACAGATCAGATTCAATTTGAAAATTTTAAGTAAATAAATAGAAGTAAGAAATTTTAAATAAATCTTTTATTTAAAGATAAATTATAAGGTATAAAAAATCCTTTTATAAATTTAAAATAATAAATAATTTATAAAAACTTGATATGAACTTAACTATGATACCTACCAGATATTTTCCAAAAAATTATCAATAAATAATGTAAAATAGCTTCATAAACTTAATTAAGATAACTGCTAGGTAATTATCAAAACATTAAGACGTATTAACACCTCTAGCCTTTATAACTTATACATTATTTTACATTTAAAAACTATTTTTATGTCTTTGAATAAAAATTATTTCCTCATATTTATTTAATTTTTTTAATCAAGAAATTTATAAAACTGATAAGAAATTACTTCAGATATACGTATGTGCAAAGTTTCTACTCAATTGAACACTGTTAAGTGCTAGACCCGGGCCTCTAGGCCTAAGTTCATAATTGCTTCAGCATACTATAATATTATATTGTCATCGAAGTTATATACGAGCATGCAAAATGTCAGCTCCATTAAATTATAGAAGTGGATTACAATTGAAACAGAAAAATTTTGAACAAAAAGACGTACATACATATGTACGTATTGATATAGATAAATGAAAGCTTAAAAGCGTGATTAAAATGAAAGCTTGTAAAAATAGCCCCTAAAAGCTTTGATATTGGCGAGAATTGAGTTTTATAACACATCGATCAATAACTCCCGAGTCTAACATTGAAAACAACATTTTTTTGCAATTTTTTTTTTTATTCATCAACATAACACCTTTTGTTAATCACCTTTTAGGGTGATACAATCGTTCCAACGCTTTTCCAAATCTTTTTTTTTTTTCCCCCAAATTTTTTTTTTTTTTTTTTTTTTTTTTTTTTTTTTTTTTCGCAAGAAATCTTTTTTGTTGCGAGTAAATAGCGATAAACAGCTTTCTGAATCATCGACTCGTTGCTGTTTTTGTTCCATCGAAAGCAATCGCGGCACCCACTTGGAAAAAACCTTTTTCACTTCACTTCAAAAAACCTTTTTCCTGGTCCGATCGACTTAAAATTTTGACACGTTTCTAGCAAAGGTTAGTACTCTAGAAAGACCTGGTTACTGGTTTACTACGAGCGCCATCTCTGAGTTAGTCTCGAGAGTTATTGATCGATGTGTTATAAGTCGCCTGTTATATGTCTTATTTCTGCAAGAAAAATTCAGACTGTTAATTTTTTATTTCTAACATGTACATTTCCTGCTCTGTAAACCAATTGTAAGATCTTATTTCCTTTTGATTTTGAAATTATGTAATAGTTATCTTATGCTCTTTTGTCAATAAATGCTGATACAGGGGGGGGGGGGGGATTCTTTCCCGGGAGGCTAGATTGTAATTCTAAGCCTCTTGGGTGAGCTTGATCCCCTTGGGCATTCTGTCACTAGCCCATGTGTTACTTCTCAGCACGATGATTATGAACAATTAATCAATAAAAATTAAATAAATTGAAAAATTATCCCTAATTTAAATACATAACTTCAAGTACATCTTTAAGTTCATTTTAATACAGCATGTAATAATATAATATGTAATAGTGAATCTTTACTCAAAATTTATTTACATACATTTCATATCAAGTAAGTTCTTTGATAAAGTAAAAAATGTATCAAATGTAAAGAAGAATATTATGGCCTTGAGAGAGATATAACAAAGCGAATTGAAAAAAAAAATAGATAAATAAATATAAATTTCTTTGGGGTTTGTTAATTTCTTTTTGGGTTTAAAAATTTGTTCCGAAAGTACTTCGTACTCAAAGATTTTGAATTAAAAAAAAAATGAATTATATTGCTATCGATTCTGCAACTGTAAAATTAATACTTTTACAAGAAGGAAATTGATTAAATTTTTATGTACATCGTTGAAAGTTAATGATTTTGTACCATTTCTTAAGCATTCAAAATTTAAGTTTGTGGTGAAATTCAAAGTGTTTACCCATTCATAAGGTGACCAAGTGTTTTACAATGAAAAAGAGGACGACAAAATTTAAGAAAAAAGTACGGTGTAAATAAATGAAACCTTTTATTAATTCAAACAAAAATACACTAATTATGCTTTATAATTAATAAACTTTTTTAATAATTTAATTAAACGAGCATTTTTCCTTTAAATTAATATTTTTTTGTCAATATATCATTTTCTGACAATATATTGAAAATTTTTGAGCAAGAAATATCCTTCATATTGAATTTTATTGTAAGTGCTGCAACTAAGTATCAACATTCAATCTTTATTTCTTACTTGTCCAAAAATCCTTATCAATTGAAAAAACTCTTTCAAATGCTGCCTTAGTTCCAGGGCAGCAGAACGTAAATTCGACAAGAATAACTAAATTTTCATATGCAATGAGTTTATTTTTGAAATGGTGAAGTATTTTCAATATTTCCACACATCTTTCATCAATTTCAATATATTGATTTTCCCATTGTTTTAATTTATCAAAGTTTAAATATACATTTAGTCTTCTAATTTCTTTTAACAAGCAATTGTCATCGATTTTAATATCAAGCATTTCTTTCGATAAAAAGTGAACACAATTTTCAATATCGGACCAATTTACTTGCGATTAAGTAAATAAAAACACCGTTGAAAACTGTTATATGCTGTGATATTTGTTTCCGGCCTTCTTTGACATATTGAGAAGATGTTTGGTAAGCATTCTGTACTTCTTTCGTGCACTTTTTGGTAATGCTCGAATTTAATTAATCCAAGTTTGACAATTTTCTTTTTATAATTAAAGGAACTAATTTTTTCCCTCAAATCGTCAAGTTTATACTGAAGGACAAAATCGTTTAAAATAAGACTAACTTCTGTAGCTGAAATATGTTCGCCTTCAATCTTTTGAATCGTTTGGTGGAAAATAGATCCCTGATTATGTACAAAATACATTAATATCTCCGATAATTCATAATTGAAAAAAGATTCCAGAATTTTTGGACATTTGTCTAAACTTAAGAAATATGAACGGAGAGGCTCAAATAACTGTAAAACACGATCTATAGCAGGTGTTAGAGCGAGCCATCTATAACTTTTGAATATCCTAAAAGTTTTTTGTAAACAACATTTGCGTAGCAGTTTGGCGAGGCATCCTTGAATTGAGAGATTAGTTTTAAAATATGGAAAAGGAGGACAGGAAGGAGAACACTTTTCGAGGAAGGACAGAACTTACAAAAGGAGGACGATTGGTCACCTTGGTCGCGGCTGGCTTTCCTTTCGTCGAGTCGAGTTGATTTCGTCGAATTTGAGCTCTGTCTCCGCAAAAGATTTCGGGGCAGTGATTGTTGGCTGATGATTGTTAAGTATTGTGAAATCCAGATGTTTTCCCGTTGACGTGGCGTGCAAGTTTGGAGAGGGAGGTGCCGATTCAAATATCAATTCATTCTTCGTAACTTGACCGAGTTCAAAATTACGAGGTCCGTCGCCAATAGCCCTCAGTTTCTTTCTCAGCGCATCGTTAATAAACAATCCCTCACACAATCACATTCTAAATGTATGTACATGTTTCATATAGATATAGTTTTACATTACTAAACGGGTAGTTTAAGTTTTTTTAATAGTGTGCAAAATCATTTCTTTGACCTTAGAAACTCTAATTTGCTTTTTTTTTCATAATTTTATTTTTCTTGACTGTCATGTACCTAAATGGCTAAGCTTATTTTGTAATCAATATAAAGATTTGAAATTTTTTCTGATAATTCAACTCATGGAAGGATGATTTAGATAAAAAGGTAATTTTTATGAAAGATTTGAAAAAAATATATATAGCTGTTTTTTCAATGTTTTTCGTAGTGTCTGACAGAAAAAAGATTTGTTAAACTATATACAGCATTAATACAAGTAAACCCATGGACAAAATTGTGTGCAACGTGCTTCTAAGGATTCAGACAAAATAATTTGCTTAAAAACAAAAACATTTTAGAAGTGATAGGAAGTTTAAAATATTGATATATTTTGGTATCAACTGTTTAAGTGAGAAAATAGATTTTTTCCCTTTCGAAAATTCATGTTTTTTGCGACTTCAAATACAGTTAATAAAATGGTTTTCTAATAAATATCTGTCGAAAGAAATTTTCTCACTGTATACTGTGTCCTTAAGCCCCCTTTTCTTACTAATCTTAACTTGCATAAGACAATTATTTACACCTATTTAAAATTAAATATTATAATTTTAATAAAATATGTTGCATTTATTTTTATATCTTGTTCAGACCAAATTACTTTCACACAAAGTATAATTTTTTACTTTGTAGTACGTTCTCTTATCTTAATACCAATATTACACCGATTAATAACAATTTATCATCCGTGATAGAAATTGCATTACTTAAAGTACATTTATAAAAATTCTCATATTTCAATATTAACTTTAAAGATCTCTTTATTGTACGAAAATAAACAGGCGTGATTATTTATAAATTTTAAGACAAATTTTGCTTTAACAGAGGTGGTATTGAATTCAAATTAATGTTGATTTACATTATTTCCTAATGAAGTTTAAATTAACGGAAGCATTACAAAGCTTCAAAATTTGAATTTTTTTTAAAGTTGTCCTATTAAAACATAAAGAGCACTTTGCTGATTCCATAAATGCACATTTTATGAAATTTCATACGTAAAACAATAGGAAATTGAATTTTTTAAAATTGTAAATAAACTTGTCACACCATAGAAAAAGGTACATTTATTGAAATTTTTTCTCTAAGTGTCTTTTTACCGGATTCTAGAACTCTTTTCGCAAGATCTTCTCTATCTATATTGCTGATATCTTCTACAACATATATTGCGGTTATATCAGACTCATTTAGCGTAATCCTTTCTCACAAACAAATTTTAAGCTTTGATCAGAATTTGTATAAAACCTGAGGGAAATGTGAATTATAAAATTTAATTTGTAAAATTTTACTAAACTCTAATTTTAAAATTTTAAATGTTTTGATACGTATAAACATAATGTATTCTATATACTGCACATAATTACAAAGCTATAAGTGCAGTATATTTTAAACAAGATGTACCCAAAGGTTAGTACACAACTTAGACATATAAAAACAACTACTGATTATTAATTGTTCATAAGTAATTATTTATATATATAAATGACATTTTCTTTATATATAAACAGATGCATTAGTATATAGATATTTCATTGTTAAAATATGTCCCCTGTTGCTTTCAATTTCAAAAAGATAGTATTTATATAAACTTTGCATAAAATAAATTCATTTTTCCTTATATAAGGCATTTTATTTACTTTAAAATTAAAGTTTTTTTCCCTCTAAAACTAAATCATAACACAAATTGTGCTAGAAAATGGTGAACTTGTACCATTTGTTGTATCAAAATGCATAAAATAGATATAAGATGTTTCTAATTAATGTCACAATCAAATTATGTTAGGTGAAAGTTCTTAAATTTAATTGAAATTGCTGACACTGAATTCTAATTATGAATAGATAAATATATATGCTCAAATGAAATATATTCCGTAAGCGTTATCTAATCCGGCACATTTGGAACCTCAGCGAATCACCATAGATAAACCACTATCACTGCAGATCACCATAGATAAACCACTCAAGAGAAAATACCAAGCTATTATATATATATATATATATATATATATATATATATATATATATATATATATATATATATATATATATATATATATATATATATATATATATATATATATATATATATATATATATATATATATATATATATATATATATATATATATGTATATTTGAAATATTTAGGAACATTCTGAGCATGTGCAGACAATATATGTATCCGAGAAAATATTTCATCGTTCTAATAACTACAAAATTACATTCAAACATTAAAATTTAATTTAACTGGACATTCTTGTATTCATAATAAATAAACATCAAAAAATTAATACAGTTCAATAATATTAATAATTTGTGACCTCTACTCTAGTCACAGTTGACACTTATTAGTTTTATTAAAATTTGAGGAACATCAACCGGCCTTCAAGAACATTTATTGTACTCACACAATTGTAATATTGTACAAACGGGTTATGTAACCTGCTAGAAAACAAGATACACTGTATTGAAATGAGAGCTGACAGACACGATAAATATTGTGCGAACATTTCGAGCTGTGTCACAACTTACCGGTCAAAGTTAAAAATTTTTGAATCCCCTCAAAAAAAATCCGAATATAAAATCAAATTTAATAATTCTAATTAAAAGCTATTTTCTTCCATAGACTTATTTCCCCAACCTAAATAATCGTATTTCTCTTTATTATATACAAATCCTTTAAGTTTTTAATTTTTTGGAACTTTAATGAACACTTAAATGCCACATTATTTATATTATTATAAATATTCCCATGTTCTGTTGTTTTAGAAAAATCAATTTGAACTAACTTAAATCAGAGTATACAATAAAACTAAAAATGTTTAAAGAAATTAATCGTTTTTGATAGGTAATGAACTTAAAACATTTTTCTCAAAGAAAAACTAAAAAAGTGCATTTTTCAAAATTGCATTTAATGTTAGTCACATGTAAACAGTTTTTAATTACATGTTTGTATGCAGTAATACAATTCATTTTAGAAATAATCATTAGAATTATATTCAATGACAATCGTATAGATAAGCTTGAATTATGTTTACCTTATTGTACAGGAAACAGATGTTAAAAATTTCAACAGCTACTCCATCACTTCTACTTTAGCATCTTTGAGACGGTGTTTTGAATTGAAACGGTGTTGAGAATTATTTTGTTTGAGACATTGTTGATTAACGTCTTGATTTTGGTCTCGGTTAAAAGATATTAAAACTAGTGATGTTGTTTTCCGTGAACTTCTCAAATTTCGTAAGCTGATTGTTCGGCAAGTCTTTTCTACTCAGGCAGTTGGTTAAGAAGCGGTCCTTTTTTTGTAATTCTAATAGGTCTTTGTACCTTTCTTGTCATCTTCATCCATTAGCATTTTTTCGCTGAAACTTTCTATCGCTTCAAGGACGGAAGCAACAAACGATGGATCATCGGCTTTTCGGGTTGAGCCATTGTCACCATTGCCATCCCCGCCATTGCCACCAGAAGCCGTTGTTGTGATGGTTTGTGGACCCATGTTTCCATTCATGAAGTAATTCATGACAGATGGCCATACGGCGGCGAAAATCAACGTCAGAGGTAAGACCAAACTCAAAAATACGGCAATGGGCTCGGCTTTCAGTTTTGCGATAAGACCAGTTTCTTTTTCGCCATCTTTCATTGCATTCATAACTGCAATCATATCCGTTGGAAAAGCCCAAGGTGCTGCGTAATCAGCGTCACCATTATAGCCTTTCCAGTCCCCGTAAGCCTGAGGTGGTCTGCTTTTGCTGGGAACTTTGGAGGAACTGTATTTCTGATCCGGGATGAAATCCGCAAAAGATGTTGGCACGTTGTACTTTGATTTGTCATTCCGATCTGCATCTTCTGAGCTGCTGTCTACGGAATAGTAAGGTTTACCAGGTGCGGCGTAATCCCCTGTATCAACCTTGGATCCGTATTGGTTATCTTGGTACCAGCGGCCCGCTCGTTCAGTTTTATTTGCCGCAGTGGATATGCTGTTAGTTGAAGCCGTGGTCGACAGGACTGCTGCCCATAGTAAAAAAGCCGAGTATATGAAAGCAGGAGACATAATAAGCTTATCTAAAGGTATCCAATGATTGTATTACTGATGGTACTGAAGACCAGTGAAGAAGTGAGGATTCTGGAATGGATGATCACTTTTATATACACGAAAAGGGTTCGGAAACGGTAGATGGAAGGGAGCGGCTCTCTTCTGAAAGAATGCGGCTAACTATTTTTTTGATTTGAAACATTTATTTGTTTTTGAAAGAGTTCGCTTTGATTTAAAACCACCACTCCCAGTGGCAGAAAGACTGCTTGTCTTCTAATTTGAAAGCTATAAACTACGCTTCACAAAATTCTTAGATTCTTGGTAATAGTTCCGTTTCCATAAATGCACTCAGGCCTGAGCAATGTGTGGGTGTTTTTTTTCTTCTCGTATCTCATTCATTGCGCTGAAGACTTTAAAATCAAAGGCGGCATTTGGGCAGGGGTGATTCATTTGACCGAGACCAGGTTTGATTTACGGTTTTCTTGGTAGCTTGATTCTGGTGTCTTAATACATGAACTTCAGAATAGTCATAAATCAATCTAATATTCTCTCTCTATGGCGCTCTGTGATTTCAGTAATGTCATGTTAAAAAAAAGAAGGGAAAAAAGTAGGAACTGATTTAATATATTTTGATCTATTATTTGTCAGACACCGTGATGGCATTTTAGAAGGTATTTGTTTGGTTGAAACACTTTTTTTTAAAAAAAAATCAGTATCGAGTTATTCATAATTTTGTATTTTATTGTATAACCTGTTTTATTGTATTTTATCACTTATCTTAAATTCTTGCATGTTTACCTTTTTCAAGTAAAGTATTAGTAGTAGACTGTATCAAGATAATAATAATTTAAAGTAATGTGTGTGGGACTTATAAATTGCTTTAAAAAGTGGCATAAAATAATTTAAATTTATGTTTTCTATAATTTATAAAATAATTAACTTAATATACGTAAATATATAAATTAATTATAATTGTGCTACATTTTTTTTTTAAATTTATGCATTCCTCGCAAATTTGAACTGTATAAATTCAGTACATTTTTACTAAGCCTTTAGAATACGGACAAATAGCAAAATAAAAATTCAATTAAACTTTTTGTTGATGATGTAATGAAACTATAAACTCAAAATATTTAACAATTGGCTATAATTAAATCAAATATCTTGTAAACCTCAACATTGCTTTCAAAATATTTTTCAGAAAATGATTCATAATGAAAATGGCTAAAAATAGGGAGAGAGAATGCTTTTAAGTTGGAGCAATGAACACAACTGTAACAGAAATTAGAACTGTATGAATCATTGCCAATTAAAAAATGCCATGGTCTAACCTTGACATAAAGAAAATAAAAAACGTCGTGGAGTTTTTGAGTTACGATATAATGTTTTAAGAAACCGTTTTGATATTTTTAGGGATACGAAAGCACAGATAAATGACGATGTACTGTTAAATATATTTCGTTCATGACCTGATATATATTTAATTAATTTAAAATAGTAACGTTGTGTATGTATTTTTAATTTTTCATTAATTGAATGATTTTCGGATTTCACGACATTTAAGAGTAAAAATAACTGTAATTTAAATGCCCTACGAAATAAAGTTATAAAAGTATTATATACAATTGCTTAAAATATTTTAGGCATTAAAAACCATGTACTCACATTGCTAAATAGGGTATATTAATATATTATGATTATTAACCAAAAATAATAATTCTTTGGAATTAATGGCTCAATCATGCGGTGAGTTTATATTGAAAAAAGGGGATCCAAAACTTGTAAGTATTAAAAATTTATTGTTTTTCTATTGAATAATTATTTTATTTCTTTTATTAAATCTTGAGGATTATTAAACAGGTGACAAGCGGAAAGACTCAGGTGGCTCCTGGGCTTAAATAACAACTTTTGAAAAATTTAGTTTTTCTCGTTAAGAGTTTAACGGTTGCCATTAAAATAATCACCTTATTATTTTTTTTTACTGGCAACCGTTAATTTGCTTTTCTTTTTCTTATAAGCGCATGTATTAGATTGCGTGTGTGTGCTTTTCATCTAGAAAGTAGATTAGTATACTTCAATATAAATAACGGCAGTGTTTATTTTCTGACATATTTTTATTGATAAAATTTCATTTAAAGTTTCCTGAATATATGATACATTTATGCATAAGTATTTTATAAGATCATAAAAATATTTATGTATAACCTAGAGATCAAAGGAAAAAAATATGCTTATCTTAAATCAATTTTATAACATAATTTCTTTTAAAATAACAGATTTCTTATAATTTTATTATATATATGTTTATACTTAATTTACGCTTGGATAAGTGCAAATAAAGAAGTATATCTGAAGAGGAATTTAAGGAATAAAATTGATTAACAATCTTTATTTTTAATCATTTAACATTCAACAACATATATTTATGATATATTAACACATATCAGTAGGTTTCAAATGATATCATTAAATATTTAGTTGCAAATTTATTTTTTAATAATAAACGAGCTGGAATATTTTCATGGCGTTGCACAGATTTTGAATGCTTTTTTTTGAAAAACTTTCAGAAGTAATATTAATTGAAATGTTTAATTAAATTTAACATCAAATTTAATCAGAAACAAAAAAAAATTACGTATTTTTATGATCATGACTAACCTAGAATATATTAAGATCTTAAGCAGTTTTAATACTATGAAAATAATTTGCATTTAATGGAAGGAACAATAAAAAATTAAAGGAATTCAAAGTAATGATTATTTATTGAAATATACATCAAAATCGTTTGGCCTTGAAACGTGATATGAAGAAAGTCACCTTTTCTAAAAAAATGTTTGTCGGTCTTGAAATAAAAATAAGTGAGTACCTCATAACCGTCTTAAGAATTCTAAATAGTTTGTTCTCATTTTCAATCACTTTTTCGATTCCTGACAATACATCAATTTAGGTCATACATCTATTTATTTGTAAAAAAATATTTCAGTTTTATCTAAATATTTTAAGTTTGTAAGTTTTATCTCAATCCAATAAGAATTTTTTAGAGTTTTTCAATAACATAAGTTTTTTTTTTGAAAATTGAGTTCATTACTGGTGAAAGCAGGCCAAACTGTAAATCGGAAGCACACATACGCATTCCCAAATTCTTCTCTTTGTGTATCAGATATTTAAGCAGAACTGAGAGAAAAATAGTTAAGTTTAGTATTTTCTAAACTGTTACTATTATTTATTTTACTTATAACCTTGAACAAATATTATTTCTTTTCAGAGAATTCTGTTATGGCTCCTCAAAAGTTTTTCACTAAAACTTTTTCTTGAAAAACTTTGATCAGCCTAGCTTTGAAAGAAATAAGAATAATAATTCCTTACTTTAAGGCGCTCAACGCAAATGTCAACTTACAATCTTCAAAAATGTGTCTCTCGTACAAACTACGAGAATAATCTTTAAGATATACCAAGAAAAAATTACGTCTGGGAAACAGAGAATAAAAAAAGATAACTAAAGTATAAATGTCTTTACGACAAAGTTTATGCAACCTAATTTCGTCACTTTATGTTTTTCACTTTTTGTTTGTTTGTTTTTACCATTAAATTATTGCTGAATTCTTTTGTACCTCCCAATTAAGATTAAATACATGATAACCAGTTTGTTAAGAACATAAGATGTAAATATTCTTAAAATTACTTTGCAAGATTTAAAACATGTTATTGAACTATTTTATACCCCTCTCCCCCCTCCCCAACAAGAGCAGAATTTTTTGTGGTAGCAATAAACTTTCGAAGAAATGTTTTACAAATTTTGCTACAAATGCATGTTTACTACCTCATGTCTCTTCCAAATTAGAAAAATACCCAAGAAATGTTTTGTTAGAGTATATTTTTACAGTCAAAAAGTAATTTATACAAATATAAGTAAAAATAAAGACTTCCGCTGAACAGGGTAACGCAAAAGAAAACAAATATATTCACATTTGTAAATTAAATAAAAAACGGTATATAACCTTATATAGGGAGTAGAATATTATTTGGATAATATAGCCTTTACATAAGAAGTAATGATAATTCGAGTTCTGAACACTGAAATTTTCTTTAAAAGTCGTTGTAATTTTTTCTTTACTGTAATATAAAAAAACTTCTACTCTGTATAAAATCTTACGAATAGTTTATTCTATGTATAAGGATTTGTGAAAAACAAAAAAATATAAGATTTTAGGTTCATTTATGCATAAAGATTTAAGATATTGTGTTTTGTAGAGATGAAAAATGTCATTTTTAGAGCCGTTCCGGCGAGAGCTTCTAAATAAGATAGAAACAAAATTCAAATATAATTTTAAAGATAAAAGATTTAATGGTTATATAAAACAAAAAATTTAAGAAATTGATATTTTGACCAAAAATTGTGTTTTGAAGGTGTACTATCGCCTTAATGAAATTTTTATATCTCTGTTTCAAAAATATATATGAGCTGGGTTTTTTTTTTCCCTCTTTTTTTTTGAATATGCAATGCAAAAAAAATTTAAAGTATGTGTATAAGCCTGAAATAAAAATAAATAAAATCTTAAACTTATTCAAAATTATTAGACCACCGCTATGAAATACGAGAGAGCCTGGGTTGTCAAAAAAATGACTGTTAAAGTTTTGATGTAATATTGAGCACATACTATTTTCATGAAAAAAACACGTACACTCTCAAATTTTCTGTATGCATTAGAACTTAAGAAAATTGAGAGAAAATCGAAATATATATTGTTTCACGCTTTTCTTGTGTTGCCCGAATCCAGTTCGGGCAACTCAAACTTGCAATATTTGTGACGCCCGAACTGAGTTCGGGCAGAAGAAATATTAATATTTCTGTACCATAAGGGCCGAACTAATATCTCTTTCGTACAGACTTTTAATACATATAGTTTTTTCATTTCATAAAAGAGATAACAGTACTTGTCATTCAAGAGAGAGAAAAATTAAGTGTGCTCAGAGCTTTAAATGCGTGCCAAAAAAAGAGGGGGTATTTGGAACATATAGACTTTTTCTTTTATTTCACCTTGTAATTTTTCGCGAATTTTATACATAAAAGGTTCTTTTTCAATGCATGATTCAAACGTCAATGAAGAGTACAATTTAGACTCTTCAGTCTGTAAAAAAATGGGATGCGATCTTGTGTGCAGTGCCATGTTTTGGTAGATATATCATACTGTAAAGGACTTGTGATATTTATGTATTCCAATTCATGTTGTTGTATTATGTTTAGCATAAGTTTATCCTATTTAACTTCAACATTATTGTACTGTTTGATTAATTTTGTTATAGTTAAAATATTTTGCGTAAAACTTAAAAGTAATCCATTATTTTTTACATGTACATTAAAACATTAAGATGTACCTATTCATCATTTTTTTTTTTTTTTTTGTAAAATAATAACTTTCTTACCTTATTATTGATACTATGGACACAATTTAGCTGGAATTTTTGTTCTATATTTAATGATTTTTCTGAAATATATACCACAGTTAAAAGATTAATATCATATTGGAACTAATACACAACTTTAATTAAATATTGGAATAATGATACATAAGGCACAAATAAGTTTGTGAGATTTGCATTTATTTCAGTAAAAATGAATACAGGCTTAAAAATTTTAAAGTATAATATCCCATTCTATGAACACATATTTTGTAGGGGAGCCTAACATAAAATAATTAGTATGATATCGAAAATTTTTACGATAGTTTTCTTTTTCTAAATATTCAAAAAAAATTACAACTGTCACTGCGGCTCAAAAAATTAGATTATCAAGTAAAAAATCGTATAATGTATTTAAACTACTAATATTATAAATAGTTCATATTTAGAGGTACCTCCCTTATCCTTAATAACCTCACGAACACGATCTGGCTTACCTAAAGTTTTTGTAATTATTTTTGCTGATAGTTGTCTAAACGGTTTACATGCTCTCCGGGAACTTACTTTTGTTCTTCAAAGATAAATCCTGAAGGTGTTTCTTCATTAAGCCCCATATATTATCCACGGAGTTTAATTCGGAAAAATTTGTCGGCGAAGGAAGTAATTTGATTTTTAACATAAGGTACATAATATGTTGTTGTTTTTGAGAAATGGCTCAAACAAAAATGCGTGGGCATAAAATAAAGGATACACGGTGTAAGATACAAAAGATTGACTTTAATTATAATACATTATGATTATAATAATTACATTTAGTTTGCTTATTTAAGATATATATAGTTTAATATTTTATCGTCCGGTTTTATTTTAATATCCAAAAAGAACTGTCTTGTCTACTCGAATAATTAATCATCTGCTCTTAATTTAATATTTAATTTAATAATTGATTTTTATGATAGAGTCGTCTTTTATCTTTAAATAGCTAACATTGGTAACATTTTTGTACTTTCAAATGTTTTACTTGTAAGATTTTCATTAGGAATTTGAAGAAAATATTTTCTTTACTTGATAGTAATTACTTGATAGTAATTTCTTTACTTGATAGTAGCCAGGGACTCTGAAGCGCGTTTATTTTACTCTAATGAATATTCATTTTGGTGAATTGGTGATATAGATTGGGAAGATGATGGCTACTCTATGTGAAGACTCGAAATTTTCATTGTCGATTTAGTTCGCTACCAATGGTTAAGTCCTTTCATAACCTGAATGATAACGGTAACGGCTAAAATTACGAGGTACCTATTTTAAAAATTAAAAATTTACCCTCTCATCATAATTTATAATTAAAAGAACATAATTAGTTAAAGTTTATCAGAATTGTAAAAAGCTATCATAATTAGGATCAAGGCAAACAAACGCCTGGGCGTTCGGCAGAGTGAGGAACTGCTGAAACAAAGTTGGAAATTAAAGATACGAAAGCGCGCATTGCTATTGGTTATATAATATATGCTTCTTAGTCGTAAGCTAAGAAGCATATATAGCAATGGGCGGAGAGTAGATTAGTGGGTGGGACTTCAGTTCGAAGACGAAAACGACTTCGAGAAAACTGTTGTCCGCGGGATTTTGAGAGGTTATAAAAAGAAAAATTAAACTATTGAATAAAAATGAATTAATAAGAAATGCCGTACCGAAATCAATTTAGAGAAAAATTTAGCTATTTAAAATTTTGGGGGATTCTAAACGCGAGGAGAATGAGTCGAAAAGTAAGAATTCAGCTGTTTGGAAGTAAGCGCCACTAACGACGCCTGGTGGAGAAAAATGTTATTACCTTAGAAAAATGATGATTTTAGTTGCTTACAAATGGAAAAGTGTTTAAATTTTCAAGTTTTCGAAAAATTAAAAATTTTGAAAGTAATCGACATTATTACGCGAGGTCCATTTTGACCGTGGGACATTGCCACTTATCGATGTGAAGTCCCGAATTTTGAAAATTAAGCAGGATTTCACTAGTGAATTACTTCAATGCGCTCGCAGTTTTTTTAGGACTGGGAAGTGAACTTAGTTAGGTGTGTCCAAGCGCCGCTCTGGGTCTTTTCTGCGAAGATGCAATGCTTGCATCATACGCAGGGAGCTGTTGAAATAATTCATTAGGTATTTGAGGGATCCTATTAAAGGAATTAAAAGATTGTTTTTTGATGAACTCGAGAATTGGTTCAATTTTAAGGTCGTTATGCAGGACTTCGTTCCGAACAAACCAGGGAGCATTAATTATTTTCCTAAGGTGGATGTTTTGAAAGACGTGCAGTCGTTTCAGATGGGTGGTCGCCGCAGACGCCCAAATAGGCGACGCGTACAACATGATCGGTCTTAAGATCGACTTGTAGAGCAAAATTTTGTGCCTGATCGCCAGCTTTCTCTTACGAGAAATCAAGCGTGTGAGCAATTTTGCGTCTAGAACTAACCCTAGGTACTTGTATTCAGTAACCCGGGGAACGGATTGATCGAAAATGGTGACTGCTGGCAAATTGTCAATGCACCGTTGTTTCGTAAAGAGGAGGCAAGCGCTTTTGGATTCATTAACTTTAATGTTCCAGTTAATGAGCCAGAGCTGTAAACGAGATATGTACCTCTGCAATCTTTCAATAATTTTCCGATTGCAGATGTCTTGGGACATAATGGCAGTGTCATCGGCCTACATCGCCAAATGAATGTTGGAAGCCTTCGGGATGTCATTTACGTACAAAGAAAAAAATCTTGGACTTAAAATCGATCCCTGGGGGACTCCACTTAGGATTGGACGGGGGGAGAAGACTGCATTTTCGACTCAAACCCGAAAACTACGAGAGTCAAGGAACGAGTGAATAATTTTGATAAGTTGGTCCGAAATTCCAAGTCGCATCATCTTGGAAATAAGCCCATCATGCCAAATTTTAACAATAAATTAATTAATTAAATAAATTGTAAAGAAACCGTTAACACGTGTTGAAATTAAATCAGAAAAGTCAATTTCCTTTTTTAAAAAATTTAAATGTTCGCAGAATGAATAAGTGTGAGATTAAATTTTGGGAATTGTTTGGGTAATTTTTTGGAAAATAAAGTCATCTTCAAATATATCTTGTGATTATGAATCATAAAATACTCGAGCACCTCCTTGAGTGCTTGGGGAATTTTTCCTTTCTGTCAAAATACACTGGTTTTCTAAGCCCTCAGTAGTCATATATGCCCAAATCCTGACAGAGGTCTTAAACTTCACTCAACGTTTTAATCAATCAGTAATAAAATTTTCTTGCTTACAACGTCGATCACATGTACTCTAATGACTGTGTACACCACAAAACATCGATTCATTGCAAAGAAGTGCAGTATTCTTATTCTAAGGACCTCATTGCGATCTGTCTTTACACTATTAGCATTTTAGTCTGTTTTTGCTTGCAAGTGATGACTGTCTAAAGCTCGAGTTATTGAAAATCAAACCTATAAAGTTGTCGCTTTATGATAGATATATTGATAATCTCCTTGTTCGCGCTTCTTTCTGTTTTTTAAATCTCAGATTCCTGAAACAGTTTTTCCCCACGATACATTTGAAACTTTGTGTTCTCTTATTAATGTGCTTCTAAAATTTTACTCGCAGTTCCTTAGGAACAAATCACGTTTTCGGCAATCACATATTAAAAAAGTCCCTCATTGCATTAAGTCGCACTGGCAGCCTTAGTTATGTCAGGTAGGTCTTCCCTTTGATTTATTTTTAACTCCCAACTAACTAAAGCCGGCTTTCAAACTATGCTTTACTGGAATAGCTCTACAGAAGCGTCATTTGTGTTCATTTTATCATGAGCGCTGACCAATCGTAAATCTTTCAACAAATATTGTTGTCTATGAAATGTTGTCTATGTCAACCAGATGGCGTGGTTTCCTGAAGAACGTTCAATACGAGGAGATAAACCACGACTTTGGTTTGCATAGACAACGGTTTCGTGACGTTATCCACCGTAATATTACGGTCGCTAGATCACGGAACTATGTTTTTTTAAAAAAAACATAGCTTAATTCTAGTATCGCATTCTCCAAACATTTTGTTCTGCTTGGGGTTCTAGTGTATTTAACGCTCAGCAATTTTCATTACTTCTCACTGCTATTTTTGGTATATATGTTTATACAGAACTGAAAAATTGCTGAAATACTTGAAATTATTGAATTTTCTGTTCTCTTACTTTGCCTTTTGTATTTCAGTATTTCGAAAGTGTGACAATCTTATTCAGCGACGTGGTCACGTTCACGGAGATCTGCAGCCGCATTACGCCGATGCAAGTTGTGTCCATGCTCAATTCCATGTACAGCATTTTTGATCAGCTCACCGAGAAACACGACGTATATAAAGTAAGGTATCTACTTCCATAATATCTGTTCTGTATAGCATTTACTTATAATGAAAAAAATTTATATGATACTGTGGTACTTCAATTTATTCGCATCTGGAAAATTGATTTTCCATGTTATCGTATGGGAAATATCTTTCCATGAAGTCAGAATTGGGATTGCGCGATTTTAGTAAAATTAAAAAAAACAGTGTTTCACTTTTAATGTTTATGAAAACTTGTTTTATAAAAATGTTATCGTATCGTGAGTTCAAGTCCTAGTGCCATTAAAGACCAGCCGTAACAGAACATGGTCTGATGCATGTTAAATCTGCCGTAAACTCCTTGTCCTCCAGATGGAAAGGTGTGGAAGATTGATATGGGAGGTTCCAACTGAGATATTATCCTTATAATAGTCCTGTCACAAAATGAGAAGATTTGTTGTAAAAAGCCCTTGTATTTTTTTTTCTCAGTGCGACGTTAATATGAAAATCAATCAATATCGTATTTTGAGAATTTTTCAATTGATGAGTCATGTTTTGTTTTATAAATCTTTCTTGATGTACACACACACATACATACACACACACACACACA
>BMAW01119180.1:811760-822594 GCA_019974015.1 Nephila pilipes
TGAAATTTCACAACAGTTCGTTGCTCTATTGTTGCATTCAATATTTTTCCAGCGAAACAAAAAAAAAAAAAAAAAATCATGCAACCAAAGGCTATGGCTATTTTCAGAAGCGCGAAGCATTGCATTTGAAAATGAAGGCTTAACGCTAAACAGCTGTCTGTCGCTGGCGTTTGGCGTATTCATACTTGTTTTGTAGCATCAGTCAGTCATGTTATTTAATAATTTAATAGCCACTAGCCACACCTCGTATACACATAACACATCGATCAATAACTCCCGAGACTAGCCCAGAGATGGCGCTCGTAGTAAACCAGTAACCAGGTCTTTCTAGAGTACTAACCTTTGCTTGAAACGTGTCAAAATTTTAAGTCGATCGGACCAGGAAAAAGGTTTTTTGAAGTGAAGTGAAAAAGGTTTTTTCCAAGTGGGTGCCGCGATTGCTTTCGATGGAACAAAAACAGCAACGAGTCGATGATTCAGAAAGCTGTTTATCGCTATTTACTCGCAACAAAAAAGATTTCTTGCGGAAAAAAAAAAAAAAAAGGGAAAAAAAAAAAAAAAAAAAAAAAGATTTGGAAAAGCGTTGGAACGATTGTATCACCCTAAAAGGTGATTAACAAAAGGTGTTATGTTGATGAATAAAAAAAAAATTTGCAAAAAAAATGTTGTTTTCAATGTTAGACTCGGGAGTTATTGATCGATGTGTTATATATGTGTGTGTGTTAAAATGCAGCAACATCTTCTTGTTATTCGAAATATTCAAACATTGAAACAAACAAAAATGCGTTACTCATAAGTTAAAATGAAAGTTGTTTCCTTTGCACTTCCCTGGCTTTTTTAACTAAGTCCCCAGGCATGGATAAAATTAGGTTTCTATATTGAAATTTACTTGAATTGCAATAGCGCAGAGTAAAAAAAAATTAGAAATAGAAAAGATTGGGAAAAACGAAAAAATGAATAATTTTTGTTGAGCTTTGACTTTACCAAAAATGATATTTTTTTATGTATGTAACGTGTTTTAAAGCTAACTTCGTATTGAGTCACTTTTTTGCATAATCCTAAACAACGTGAAATATCATTCAGGGTTGAATTGAATTTTTGTATTGAAATATTCACTTTCTCGATCGAATAACAAAATGCTTTTATTTCCACTCCCAGACTTGCAAAATTATCTGGAAAGGAATTTTGCCATCTCATTCCACAAAATTACAATATCTAAATTTCTACGCAGTAAAATCGCGAAAATATACCTTATATATTCTGCAACTGGAAACCAAATAAATTTAGGAAAGGGCGTATCATTCAGATAAATCAATTATTTTAGTAGAACTTACTCTTGAGAGTAATATGGAATTCAAATACAAAAGTGCAAGAGATGGTGTGGCTTTCGTAGTCATTTATTTTTTTCCTCAAAAAGGGCTCCCTGCTAATATTTAGGTAATAGTAATTGATATGATCATTTATTTTTCCTAAAAAAGGGACATATGCTAATTTTTAATTAATAATTATTAATATCATCGTTTATTTTTTCTTCAAAAATGGTCCTCTGCTAGTTTTAAGTAATTGTTATCAACACTAGGTTTTCTATGAGTTGGCATACAGCTATTTCTATCAAAGGAGGCGAAATGACCCCTTTCGATATTTAATTGAAAATAATATAAATTGATCTATCTGTTATGAAGTTTTAAAGACAAAAAAATTACCTCAATACAACTACATTAGTTTTTATTATTCTTTTTATTTCTGATATTTTAACATAAAGTATTTTTTACAAATTGTATTTTTTTCTCCGCACATACTCCACAAACATATTTTTTGCAATTATCACTGGTAACTTGCGTTTTATTTTTATTGAAAAAGGCTATTTGGCATTATTTTTTTCTTGATCCGGAACTCTCAGCTGCATCCACCAAGAGCTCATTCAAAATTTCTGATTCGAATGAAACATTGTATACAGCAGCAAATTCTCCTGACAGTTGGAACAAATAATCCTTCCTCTTGATATATTGTAACCAGTGGTTTCTTTATATAATATCCACGAATAGAACCCAGTCAAATCTAGGACATTGAAACAGACTTCCAGAGGCCATCATTGAGATGACTATTTTACGGTATATTTTCAAGCCATTTGTTCTGTAATATCATTCTGTACTTTGTATTATTATAATATGCTATTAATACGGGTATTTTTTTTTTTTTTCATTTTTGTCAATTTTGATGGAATTGTGCTTGGAACTAAGAAGTACTTTTTTAGTTGCTCAGCATTAGTCTCAACAATATTTATTCGAATAGTCAAAATTACCCCTTCAGTAAAAGTAGGTATACTATATACATTCCTCCAAAACTAAAAAAAAAAAAAAAGAAAAGAAAAAAATATAAGATTTGCTATTATATTTCTTATAAATGTAATTAAAAATTAATTAAGATATTTTCATAAGATACTGCAAAAATTTTCTTGAAGAAAATTAATGAAAAGTTTCCTCAGAGGGTTCGAAATGACGTGTTAATATCACCTCTTATTATTTGATTTTTTTTTTATCAGAATGAGATTTCCGCTGATTTTTGGGTAATATTTATGAATACGACCAGTTTCCCCTCCCCCTCGAAGCGGAACATTTGCTAATTTTTAGAAGAAGAGGTATCAGTTATATATTAATATAACCCCTTATTTTTTTTTTCTCAAAAAGAGAAATCCGCTATTTTTAGGCAATAGTATATGTATTCAAGAAAGCGCATCTTTCTTTAAAATTTTTAATTATTATTGAAAAGAACAAAATGAGTACTTGAAAATAAATAATTAATGTAATTTTATGTTTTAAGAAGAACAAATTTGTTCAGAGATCTCATTACCCTCAACCTTAAAAGAATTCGATTTTCTGAAAAATGTGTACTGTTGGAGAGTGGCAACAGATTTTCCTAAGACATTAAAATCAAAACTCTTGAAAATACTCTAATCATATTTCCTGAGATATGGTTAAAAATGTGCATGCATATTTCTGAATCAACATTACTGTGTGGAAAATTTTACAGTTCATTTTATTAAAGCGAGATTTTTCATCATTCCGGGCACAGTTATCTTAAAAACCTGTGACTTTTAACTATTCGCAATTTTCCCTTCAGTGACCTCAGGGGCTTTATAGTAAATTGAAATGCATACAATTACAATTTCCTCCTAACCAAAATGAAACGCGATTAGTTAGGTTAGAGGAAGATAGAAGCAAAATAATTTGAATCAGAAATTGTGATATATAAATTTACAAAATGAAAGAGATAGAAAGGAAATGAAGAGAGATAAAGAGAGACTTATAATTTGAATTAAACTTTTTTGGATTGAAGTGAATTCTAATGAAAATACTTAACGAAGAACCGACTGTACGTGAGAAGTGTTGGATGTATTATCATGTGTGTGTTGTCTTAACTTAACGAAATCTAGTTTAGTGTATACTTTCCCATCTTTCCAGGGTTAGATATTAAAATATAAAAGTTCAAATGCAAATTTTCAATAAATCCAAAAAAAAAATTAAGAACTGCATTAAATGTTAGATATTTTTAGATAAAGTATATTTTTAAGCATTTGTGTGTTTATTATGAAACAATATACATACATACATACATACATACATACATACATACATACATATATATATATATATATATATATATATATATATATATATATTCTGAATCAAATTCTGTTTTTTATGATTGTACGCGCAAATTATTATATAATTAAAAAATGTGAAATCAAAGTGTTATCTTTAAGCTAGATTTCAAAAATTATTTAAAACTTTTATGAATATTTAAAATTATTTTATTAAATTATAAATTATTATATAAGAAATTGCAAGATTTCATTGAAATTTCAAAATAATGTAAGGACTCTAAGGAAAGGGGATGCAGTATTTATAGTATTTTATAGACAAATGACCTTTTAATATAATTGAAGTCGATTTCAAATAAGAATGAAATTTTTGATTAGATTTCTCAACATTTACTTTCATGATTAACATATTTTTAAGAACATGATTTGTAACTTCTTTTTCTTTGCGCATTCACAACTTATTCAAAGAAATATACTATTTCTACGACTGCATTAATGCATGTTTTTTTTTAATTGTTGTAGTAAGTTGTTCTCTTTCTGGAAACGGAATTTCAAAGTTGTGATTCTGGGCAACAGGACAGGCTACTTAAAAATAGAAAATATAATCACATTACGTTTTGCATACTCTCGAAGAAGGGTGTTATTGAACGTAGTAATTGCAAATTCTTTTTACGGACTTTTTCTAGTACTGGTAAGTAAAAAGTTAAAGTCTACCCGAACCTAAGAAGCTCATCAAGTGATATCCATTTCCATTTCTGTAGCCTTTCGGTCTGGGACGCAGATGCCAGTGTTCAGACCTAATGGTTAGCCCGGCTCTGGACCTCCTATTAATTTACCGAGCAAACTTGGTACTCATTTATCGATCAAGGAGGGCTGAGTTACCCATAATTAGCTGCCCAAACCGAAGGTACCGGGAATCGAACCTATGTCGGAAGTACTTGCGGTCAAACTTACTAAGAACTACACCACCGCAGCCACTTTTCCTTACGAGCAATTTGATAATAGTAATATTGACAAAATTATATATAAATTAATATAATACTCTAATAATAACAAATCAATAATGAAATTAATAATTTTCGTACAAAACCAGAAGACCGGTAAATTTCTGGACATTTTCCTAAATGTGAATAAAAAATAAAAAAAATTCTAAATAATAAGACATTTTGTTTAGTTCTTGTATACTGTGACAAAATTATGTATAAATTAATTCGAAACAATAATTATATTATAATAAAGTAATATATATAAAATAAAATTAAACAAATTGTAACAAATATAAAAAATTCCAAATAATTAGACATTTTGTTTAGTTCTTGCATACTGACAAAAGAATATGTAAATAGATTGAAGTCTAAGCATAAATAATATAAATTAAATTAAACAATCAAATATTTACACATGAATAATTTTTCACAATGAAAACTATAAAAATATATGATTAATACATATTTGTCAACATGTTTTAAAAAAATAAAAGCGTGAGAAACAGCTGATCACCACTTTGGTTTCCCAATTGTGATCTAATTATTTTTGTATAAAATAATTCCGAAGTAAGGACAGTTACTTTAGATTCCACGCTTATATCGGCTTAAAAATTGTTAAAGAATCACACGCTTTTTAAATATCCCCCCCTGACATTTTCATATTGAACTTACGCCACTTTCTTTTTGACTGTCTTCGGATAATGTAAAAGAATAGGACTAAAATATATTGGAAAATTTTCTTCCGTTGAAAAAGCGCTGGAGCATTAATGTTATATTCTGACTTCGCTATCCTTGAGACAGCAGCGAATTATATGACAATGCTCACTTCTATTCGAATCAATTCCTTTTTTTCTGGTGAAAGTATTTCCATTTCTCCTATATAGTGTAATTCTAAATGGCTTTTAGGTTTTATGTATTCAATAGAAAAATGGCGCATTTTTGGAATGTTAAATTTTGTCATAAACGGATGTATGTGTTACCACATCCCACATTTATATGAAAATGCGAAATGTGGTAGTTCGATCGGGTTCTTTGATATTCCTTCAAGGATTTGACTTCTTCAGGTAAGTACGAGAATCATGATCTCGAGGCACCATAGTAATCTTTTTCTTCCATCATAGAGTTTACTTTCGGTGGTAAAAACGGGTGACGCACCCCAGTATTACATAGCGATCCTTCTCCATTTTTAGGCCAACTTCTTGTCAGCCAATTTTTCTTTCTTCCCATTTTTCAAGTGTCTAGATCACATTTACACCTTATTTGTCACAGCAGAGTCATATCCTGGATCTTTCACCATCACTCACTGACTAACTGATAAGATACAAGACGAAGACAGCCTTAATAATTGTCATAATGTTTGTACCTGAAGCGAATTATATCCTATTGTATTCCTTTTATTTTTTTATCTAAAAGATAGATTTCTCTATCAGGGTTCACGTGATAGCAGAAGTCAAAGATATTGTGCATGTGGAATTTACACAATTCGAAATAATTACTATTTCTGTTTTAACCTGGCTATATATATATCATGTTTATTGCCTTTATACATTCAATCCATTCTACAATTTTTATGTTTGATGGTAGTGACACTTGTTTTACTGAAAATTCCATAATTCTCATCTTTCTACTCATTAAGATAAATATCGAAAAGATGTTACAAAATATTCATAGACAGTTCAGCAGCTCTTTATATGAAGTATCAAGCCTCCTTAAATTCATTTAAACCAACGAACAAGGATAAAAGAAATGTAGTATATACTCATGGACAAAAAAATTAGCACACCAAGAAGGAGTCGTTAAAATGAAACGAAATTTTACATACGTAATGACTACTTTGATATAAGTAAATGATTAGAAAATCAAAGAAGAAAAATCATTTATTTCAGAGAAAAAGACAAAAGAATGGAGGATTTAATACCCTGTTGAAAACCCTGTAGAGCGAATGCACGATGCGATACGATCGGGCATTGAGGCATATAAGTTCTGTATGATGCCTTAAGACATTTCGTTTCATATTTGCTGTAACCTTGCCTCTAGTTCGTTCAAACTCGTGGGATGCCCAACTCGCCGTCCCAAATGATCCCAGATATGCTCGATTGGAGACAAATCTGGGGATCGCGCAGGCCAAGGAAGGAAAGTAACAGTGCGGAGACAGTCTTGTGACACCCTTGCCGTGTGAGGCCGAGCATTGTCTTGTTGAAAAATGGCTCCTGGGAGCCGTTGCATGAGTGGTAGCACATGTGGTTGCAGGATGTCATGAACATACCGCTGGGCTGTCATGGTGCCACGGATCAATACTAGGGGTGACCGTGTATTGTAGGCAATGGCACCCCATACCATCACACCAGCTGTGGGAGCGGTGTGTCGCTGTAAAGCAAAGGCAGGATTGAGGAGTTCACCACGGGGTCTCCACACACGAACACGATTGTCATCACTGCTGAGATTGAATCTGGATTCGTCGCTAAAGACGACTTGGTTCCATTCCGCTGCAGTCCAGTTTCCTCGTGCGCGGCACCACTCCAAACGGAGGCGTCGATGGGTGGGCGTCGAGGGCAGCACACGTAATGGGTGCCGCGATCCCAAATGTCCTTCAGCTAGGCGCCTTCGTATGGTTCGAGAAGACACAGGGCCCCTAGTGAAAGTGCTACCTGTGCCTGGATGGCGTCCGATGAAGCAGTTGGCTGTACGCGTGCATTTCTTACGATGTGGCGGTTTTCTCGACGACTGGTCTGTCGAGGGCGTCCTGAGCCTGGTCTTCGTGTAAATGACATCTCTCGGATCCACATGTCCCAACACCTCCTCACCACACAATCAGAGCGGCCTAATTGACGAGCTACTCGCCTAGCTAATCACCCTGCTTCCATCATGCCGATGATTCTCCCCCTCTCAAACTGCGACAGCTGCTCATATTGTCTTCGAAAACGGCTTAATGGCGTGTTTACCTCATCTCTTCCTTTGTAAACGATTCAGCACACTCAAACAAGCTTTGGTTACCTGTTTTATACTCCACGGAGAACAACGTTAAACACCCTCTACCGGCTAAACGTAATGAGCAATCACGCTGCATTTCTAATCATTTGCATATCTCCCCGACATGTACCTTCATGCTAAGTTTCGTTATGATCCCACAATTATTTCTTGGTGCGCTAATTTTTTTGTCCATGAGTGTATTTAGATCATAATTAGCGTTAAGACAACGCAAAATTACTGGTGACAATTTGAGGTTAAAATACTCGATTTATCGATAAATCAGTTAACAGGGATTGCAATACTATTTGAGAGTAAATTATAGGTAAGAGACAAAAATTGATGTTCTCATGCATTTAATAAAAAATGAAAATTTTGGTGATGTATTTTGTTTTGGTAAAAATTTATAAAATAGAGTTAAATTATTTTTTTTTGAAGTTTTTATTTTATTCGATATGTTCATGATTGAAAAGTATGTTTCCAATTTAAAATTTTAATTTTAATTTTAATTAACTTTCTATCATCCGATAGAGCCGAAGTTTCGCATACACGTATCACTCTTATGACAGTACGATACTGTGGTATGCTTAAGAAGTTTCGGACTAACGAAGGGTCCCTGAACCTTGCATTTAACAACATGTAATTGAGTTGAAATGTTTCACACACGTATAGCTCACGTATTTGCTTCTTTAATATTAAATTTCTAACTAAAAAGAATTAAATACATATAAGAAAAAATATTTTTAAATAAATCTTTTATTTAAGGTGAAAAAGCATAAAAATAATTTTAATGAACAATAATATGTAATTTAAAAAGGCTTGAGGCATCAATATTTCTTTTAAATCTCGAATATAGACTCTTAAGTAGCTAGTAAGTGAATTTATCGGTAATTATTTAGTTAATCGCCTTAAGCTTTTGTAAATTATTTACTATATTTTGGATTTAAATTTTATTTTTAAAAACTTTTAATCCATCTTTAAATAAAAGCTTAATTAAAAAAAGTTTTTTTTTAAAATTTATTTATTCAAATTTTGTTATGAATTAATCGAGGGAGTTATCGTAAAGTTTTAATTATAAGTAAGAAATAACCGAGATACCTCGATAAAACTTATTCTGCATATTAACTGATGATTATATTCCTAATATTGATTGGTTTGGTGTAGGCAAGATGATTTGGTGCGGCAAATTTGCGTTTCTGAACGCCGTAGATTGTTGTAACTTACAGTATCGCTACGTTTCAATTATTATTTCAGGGTACCTTGAAGTTTTAATTATAACTAAAAGTGATCGAGATAGAAACTTTACTTTTATTTATTATGCTTAAGACTTTTTTACATAGTCATCATCGAGAGTTATTCTCTTGGCCTCTTGAAGACCGTCATTGTAGAGCTGAGCAGAGTGTGAACTCTGTATCTTCTCCATACTGCGGGTTATATCACTCTATGGTTTACTGAAAACAAACAAATCAACATGAAAAGCTGTAATTTACAACATTATGTGCTTGTAGATCAATTAATATCACTAATATCCAATTCTCCTGAATATTTCTTATTAATAATTAAAACTTTATGCATTCGCTCTAATTTTCGTTCTTCTTGTTTAAATGAAACTGTTTTTATTACAAATTTGTTATTCCTTCAGTCGAAGATACTGAATTTATAACTCCAGAATCTTGATCAAAACTCAGCTATTTATGTTCTTCCAAGTAGCTTTGAACTGAAAATATGATATCGAAGAATCCTATTCAGGGGCTCATACTAAATGGTTTAGATGTTAAATGTTGAATTGATTGAAAAAGATATTTATAATTGCTTTTAAAAGATATTACTTCCTGATCGAAAAATCTAACTTAAGTCAGAATGAATATTGCCTTGAGCATAATTACAACATTTATACGAATTTGATTGATTCCATTGTATTTATATTGTATTCTTGATTGTTATTGTTGATAACTGGTCATTGTGTGTTTTCATAAATTGAATTTAATATTTTTGTGTATATGTACAGGGCGTGGAAAATAAATAGGCCCAAAAAACAATTATAATCCTGACACACGAAGTTCCCCTTTGTTAACGAACAGGATAAACGCCTTTTATAGAAAATGTTGGAAATGGCTACTGATGAAGTGGTTTATATCACATGTCTGCGCATGATCATTTTCCTCATGCTAAGTCTCGAGTTATTTGCTGTGACATTAAGTTTATGCTATGCATCAGCAAATCACCACGATTGTTTTAAACAACCGTTGCATAGTCTCAAAATTGGTATTTGGTGCTTAATATCCGCATCATAACACAAATCTTTCAACAAATTGCTGATGCATAGAGTTATGTCCAGAATCAGTTTAATTTATTTGGGGATGCCCTCACAAGTGATGAACTACTGCATAGATATGTATTCATCAAAGCAGAGCAACAATACACACAGCCTTGAAATCTTTGTAACAAGTGCATGAGGTGTTCCGTGAGGAGAGGATAATAATCAGAGGCTGTGTGTATAATAATTTGACCAGCTTGATCACCTGATCTCTCTTCCTCTGATATTTACCTGCGGAGCATACAGAAGGGTGGAGGGTACTCAAATAATCCTCACACTAGAAGAGCTACACCACAACATTGAAAACGGTATTATTGCTATCCCTCCAGAAGAACTTCTACGCGTGTTACGCAGTTTGAAGAATTAAAACAACATTGCGTCGATGTCAACGATTACCATTTCCAGCATTTTTTTGATGGGCAGTTTTCCTATTCATTAATAAGGGTCAATTCTGTGTCATTTTTCTAAATATTTTCAGGGGCAGTTTTATTTTGCCCACCCTGAGTTGAATGATAAGCTTTTTAGAAAAGAAAGTTTGTAACATAAAATAATCGTATCTATCCATAAGGATTAACTACGCTTGATAATTTAAATTAACTAATAAATTAAGAGGATTCAATTTACATTTTGTCGCGAATGCGATCTGACGGAGATCTAGCATTCCATTTATTAGAGCCTTACAAGTCAAATGAAAATCAGTAAAAATTATATAGAATAATAATTATCGATACGTATAATAGATATAAAAATGAAAACAATGAGGATAACAGTTAATTAACAACTACTTCAATTATTCATTTCCATGATGTTTTGTAATCTAATTTCAGTTGCTAAAAGTGTCCCTCTTTACAAAAAAAATCAATCTTTCAGAAAGAAAACTCTGGTTATCTTTTCCTTTCGAGAGTAAATCTAAACAACAATATTATACATATTGAGACAATATTATACATATTGAGACAATAT
>BMAW01119180.1:822604-838195 GCA_019974015.1 Nephila pilipes
ACAATATTATACATATTGAGACAATATTATACATATTGAGACAATATTATACATATTGAGACAATATTATACATAATGAGACAATATTATAGACAATATTATACATATTGATACAATATTATACATGTTGAGACAATATTATACATATTGAGACAATATTATACATATTGAGACAATATTATACATATTGAACCTTAAACAAATTTACAATTTAAGCCAAAAATCAAATTATCGATTCTCATGGCTGTCTTGTGTGGTGCGTAATGTTAAACAATAGGACCCAAAATCGAAATACCTTTTCCGATAACAAAACACTTGGTCATTAATTAATTTCTGACTTCTTTATTTTTTAGAGAGCAGTGTATTTAATAATATTACTCATTTATATCTCCATCAATCCTTTTTTTTTCTGGTGTAAAATGTGTACCAAGTTTCGTCACAAAAAGTTTAATGCTAAATGGGTTTTGTACTTTACGTGTTCAAATGAAAAATGGTGTACTTTTGTAACGCTTGTAAATTATAAGAATACTGCATCATATAGAGATGTATTTGTTACAATGTTACAAAATTCCATGAAAATTCGATCAGTTTTGGTTCTAGAAAAGTGTTTCAAATTTCGATCAGGTTCTTTGACATTAAACGAAGGCAGCTTTACTTCCGCTTTTTTGGAAACGAAAAGTGTTCCTAAAAGCAATACTTTTGAGACAACGGGATACTAAAATCCTTACAATCGATACGCATCAATTCATTAATTTTTGCATCGTTATTATTTCTTTGATAGGTTGAAACGATAGGAGATGCTTATATGGTGGTATCAGGAGCTCCGGAGAACGAAGAACGACATCCGGACAAAATCTGTCAGATGGCACTCGACATGGTGGTTGTGATCGGCGACTTGAAGGATCCCTCAACAGGAGACAGTCTGAGGATACGCGTAGGTAAGGACAGAAAAATGCTTTTGTTCTTAAAACCATTGAAAATGGTAATTGATTTACAGCAATGAGATTCTGTTAATTTTTTTTTATCAAGCATCACTTTATATGTATGCATACGGATATTTAAAAAGTTCTGAGCGAAAGGAAACCTCGATTAAAAAACTGCATGGATCGAAGCAACGTGCGATTTGTAACAAGGACTATTCGCGCAACTTCCCTTAATTAACACTTGGGATTTCTTCCTGACAATATTTAAATTTCCAGCTCCTTTCCAACCAAATGAAACAGGATCACACAAATTAGGTTAAGTGTGGAAATGTAGCGAATAGATGTAATCAAGTCGTACAAAAGCGACAAATTCAATTTGAGATTGGAAAAATTAAGGTAATAGAAAGATTGCGGTAGTAATGAGGGAGAAAAAGCGCGACGCTTTGAAAAGTTCACGGAAGTTTCCTGCGAGTTTATGTGATCTACATGGTCTAGGACGCAACGCCGATTGAAGTTTCTCTATTGTGGATTTACTCGCATCGTATTTCCTGGTAAGAATAATCTTTGATATTTTATAAGATGTAATTATTCGCATAGAGGGACTGTGATTTAGTAGAGAGCATTTCCCTTGTTAGAGAAACTGAATAGGGCTTTGAAAAGCATTGACTACATTTTTTAACAGTTTTTGTGTGACTATTTTAACCTTTTGATCTGTGCTTGGAGTTAAGTGGAACTTCAGATTTGCAAATAGACTGATATTTAAGATGACAGACATTGGTCAAATAACAGAGGTATGCTACAAGTTTACACGCTTATATTCACTGTAACGGGGAATTTTGTGTGACATAAAAAAACAGTTCACAATCGCGACAGTAGAGGACGCTAGTGCAGAGAATTTAATGGAAGTGAAGTATGTATATTACTCACATAACACAAAATTAGAACACAAAAATGTTAATGAATATTGCATGCATATTTTTGATGCACAAAAATGATAATGATGCATGATGTTAATGTGAGTTCAAAAATGCACATATGTTTAAATGTCATATGCAAATTTATTATCTGGAGTCATGTAAAGCGAATGAAGCAAGCAAATAACGGGTCTATGCAGGAAATTCCTAGTCCTAATCGCCATTGAAATTCGTCATGCTACAGAAGATAGCAAACATTCGAGTTGATATTGTTCTCCATGTTGCCATGGTTATGTGTAATAGCGCAATCACATTCAGTATTAGAATGCGGTGGAGGACAAACTGGGCATTTGCGACTCCGAATCATGTTAAATGAACAGTGTCATTTCGAAATTATTGCCTATCTTTTCTGTTACCCTATCCCCATAAAATTTCTGCTTCGCTAGTGCAAGCTGCGTTAAATGATGTTATACCTAGTGCTATGTAATCCCTAGCGAATTTCTTAGAGGTGGTTCACCGCATACATCTCTCCAGTATCACCCTATGGTTACGAAATAATTTCACCTAACTGTTTATTTTAATCCCGTTGCTTCGGGAATTCTTCCCCGTGGAGGAGGGAGTTGGTTTACCATGAATAACTGTGGTGATTCCAACCCCTATCTGTGGATCCGAAGTCTTTTCGCCTATCTTTGGATCGGTCTTCTTTGTTAATGAATTAGACAACCATGCATGAAAGTTATCAAAGACATTTAAGAGAGTCGTTGTTGAAAAGAGTAACCTCAGTAGCAACAGCGCTCTGTATTGTCGATATTTTGAAAAAAAAATTTCATGTCATGAAGTATTTTTCATTTCATGAATATAAACATGTCAACCGTGTGTCTCTCCGATTCACAGATTTTTTTTAAATCGTGTATTACTCCAGCAACGAAATTTTTTTTTTTTTTTTTTTTTTTTTTTTGGTTTTTTCAACTATTAAACTCTACAAACTAAACTGTTGCTCAAAAATATAATTTAAGAGTGTACTCGTATTATACACTAAAATTAATAACTGTTAAAGTTATTTAAATTCATCATAAATTTTTTTGCATCTTAATCAATTACTTTCTTCATCTTCACTTTTTTATTGACCTTTTCAAAATTACTTCAGATGTATTATAATATTTATATCAGTGTTGTTAAGAATATATTTAGTGAAGATTTATCTATTAATGTGAGAATGCAAGAGGTTACCAAATATTGGTAACATCATAACATGATACAAATAAAGTTTTATTCACAAAACATAGGACCACATTTAGCACGCAAAAATTTCGGAATACATCTAAGAGCGATATTACAAAAATCCTACATGATTTGTTGTGGAATATTAAATCATCTCCCGTGGAGATATCGGAAAACGTATTGTAGATAAATTGGTGGTTGATATCGATACAGGACACTGATCTCCAAATCAGACCAGCGTGAATCAATAAATTGAAATTCGAAAATTAATTATAACTGTGATATCTGGTGCATACAGGCAGAAAATATTGGGGTGTTCTCACTTGTCGAGAATTGGGTTACCAATGTAATATAATAAGAGGAAACATGTACTCATGAGACAGAGTTGGGAACGGAAACGAACTTCTAGATGATAGAGGAGTGTAAATAAACGTTGTTGTTATTTGTCAAAAAGACTGGGTCTTTATTAAGTCTAGCTGGTGAATAAGGAAATGTTATTGAGTCCAAGTAAGAGTTAAAAAAAAGGATAACGTATTCCACAGTCATTACAGAGACGATTAATGGAGATGTTAAATTTCATTTGAGAGCTCTTCAAAACGCACCTAAACAGGTCTAGCGGAATGAATTGAAGGGTTATCGACCAGAAAAACTGTATATCCATAGAAAAACATTATCTTGCGCCATAAAAAGCACCTGGTTGACAAAAATATAGGTTGGTTACGTAGGTCTATTGTGGGATTTTATCACGTTTCTCCTTTCAAGTAACACCTTGGGACATTTATACGATGTTGTTTGAATTAAAAATCTCTCACAATGAATGGAACGCGACATATGTAAATTAGAATAATATTACTGAAATGTAGTGAATAACTTTGAGAGGTAACTTTATAAGCTGTTACGAATTTGATACTTAGATTGGAGGTAGAGATCGGAAGCTAAAATTATGAACGAAAACTTCTGAGTCGTATCCACAGAAACGCTACCGTTTCTCCAAATACTGTAGTTAAGAATTAAATAATAAAATTTTAAGATTTTGTAATTGCTCAATGACGCTGTAAATTAAAAGAAAACAATAATGGTCATGAAATTGAGCTCTCAAATGAATAAGGAGATATTATATTAAAACAATATTAATTTATTAGATCTAGAGAGAATTAAGAACATGTCATTACTGACGGATGGTTATTATTGAAGGGACCGGATATGGTGGCGTAGAGATATTTAATTTTAATCGCGCTCCTTCATTTCGCAGCTAAGAACTTGAGCTCTAAGATATGTTACTGTTCAGACATTGTGAGTGCCTATAACGATTATTAGTATTAAACGAGAAGTGTGTGATTCTATTGGAGTAACTACCTTTAAATTAGGGAGTTATTTATAGGAGTGCCTGCGCTTTCCATCAAATTAGTGGAAAGTTTTCTGTATAAAATTACGAATAGCGGGCTTTAGCAGAGTGTTCCGAAAAAGAATTCAAAATAACGAAAGAGAACATCAGTGTTAGATCACAACTCTTAGTAAAGAGACATACATTAAAAGATAGTGAGGATATGCAGAGATTGAGTGTGTCGGACCCTCATTTAAAGTTCTACTAAAGATTCGGACCCGATTGAATAATATCAGTTAAATAGAATTCTGTGGATTAGATTTTCGTAAGGATAAAAAATTAATTCACTGGTTTGATTAGGAATATCTTACGTTTTTATTACTTCGGTACCTTAATAAACTCAAGTAAAGTTTATGACTGTTATGCATTTTCAGTCAATGTATTGATTAATGTCTTTTTATGTATTCATTAAGAACGGAAGGGTAAAGAAATAATACGAATAACTTGAATAATAGGTCTTTGACAGAACCCACGAAACTATGAATTCGCTGTACAAATCATGGCAAAACCGCATCCGTACTTCACACATGAGAGACAATCCGGATGATACACTTGAGAAAGTATCATCTATACATACACATGTTACGTTGAAGGTAACAATATGAACGGCGATTGGTAGGTAAATATCACTCTAGTCCATGCATCACTCCATCAGGTTTTAGTGATCGAATGATGCTCGGAGCCTTATTTGAGATGACGGTAAATATTCAAATCAGTCAAAATTTGCTTTGGAAATATTATTCTTCCTTGGATTTGTTGTTTGAGCAATGCCTTTCAAACAAGTATTGTAGATTCAGAAATAATATGATTCTAGTTGAGTTCTGCAGTCACTTAACTGGTGTCTTTTCTTTCTTTCTTTTTATGTTGCAGTTCGCGTCAATATCCAACAGTATCTTTGTCTCAATTTTCACTTTCGTCCATGGTGATACTTGATAAAAGTTGATTTCCTTTACATGCAGTAGTGACTTCCGATTTACCCACAACGTTAGCGGGGACAGAAACTCCAACTAGAAGAAACTTCAACTAGAACTCTTAACAACTTACTCTCTCGAAAGGACATTCTGTGCATGGCCATGGTAGTCTACTGGTCATGGTCACGGACTAATGGCTGGCGTTGTTTCCGTCGAGTCATGGGTTTGAGTCACTGAAGACCCGCCGTGTGGCTGGACAAATGCACTTTAAATCTATCGAAGTTCCAAGTTCTCCGATTGGCATGGTGAGAAAGTTTGGAGAGGGAGGTGTGTTCTGACATGGTGAAGAAACTAGAAAAGTGGATTACCAACTCAGGTGTTTCTCACTCACGTGAGCATGACTCAGAAATGCAAGGTCTGTCATTAATAACACTAGTGTACTTTTAGAGCAAAATCAGTTCAAACTAAAAACAAACGCGCCATGTAGCGGAGTTGACCCGCATTAAATATAATCGAGATACCGAGCCCTCCCAATGGCGTGCTATGGTAGTTTGGAGAAGGAGGGGCGAGCTCAGATGGTGTCCTCGTCACTTGACCGAGGTTCAAAATTATGAGATCCGTCATTAGTAGCCTCATTTCCCTTCTCATTGAGACGTTAAAACGTAGCCAGTCGATCAATCAACATTCTGCGCCAAAAAACTTTCTAAATGTCTAACTTTTGGACAAATATGTATGGCGATAATGTTTAGTAACATTTAATCTTCGAAAAATTATGCAAAAATATATTTCAACTGCAATATTTATTTCTAGTATTTACCGTACACGATTTTATAAAGTGTTTAGATGATTAATGAGTGTTATAAAAGGAAAAGTAAAAATATTTTTAATCTATTAAACGATAACGCCGAATGTATTTAAAATAGTAAATATAAGTTCTTTTTCCTTTTAAAATTACCAGACCAGTCGGTTGCTATAGAAACACATCAAGGACTATAACTTTATTTCACTGAGCATTGTCATGCATCTTCTTTTTGGAAACGAAATATAAATACAACTTTTGTAAGTATTATATCAATATTTCTAATGTAATATAAGAATGTTTTTAAGAATTTAACTCGAAATAGGAACATGTTTTTTAATTTAGCAAAAACTTATAATTTATAAACTTCGTATGCAAGGAAAAAGTTTTACATATGGAATTTCCCAATGGATTTGCCATCAAAGAAGACTCAATAAATATAAATTAAATTAAAAGTATCTTAATAAATGATTTCTCTTTATTTTCAGAACTAAATAATCATTCTAATGCATGTGATAAACATTGTTGTGGTTTATTTTTATCTTTTTTTAAAAAAAACTTGCTGACCTTTACAAATTTTATACTCAAATTTTATTTATATATAATCAATTTATTTAAAGTATATTCTTTAATTTTTGATTAAAAAGTATTGAAACATCATTGTCAGAATTTTTTTTGTTTGTTCTTATACAATAGTTCTGAAAAAAGAAACTTATTTTTCAGGTGTGCACACAGGACCGGTTGTGGCTGGTGTGGTTGGCTTAAAAATGCCAAGATACTGTTTATTTGGCGATACTGTCAATACAGCTTCCAGAATGGAAAGTACAAGTGAAGTAAGAAAATCCTTCACATTTAAGCATACATTGGTATACAAAACTTAAGCAACTTTTTAGATTTCAGATACTTATTCGAATTTCTTGAGAATTACTTGAAGATGTGTCTTGTGTCTTCGGACATGTAAAGAATATGCTTGAACTCTCATTTTTCTGTAAAGTTTAAAGTATCTTGACTTGCGCGTTTAAGGGGCCATCGAGAAGTTAAAAAGAAAAAAAAAGTAGTTTTGATCACCGTAATCACAAAAGCTGGATCCTGCCCTTAATTTTTTCCACATGGCTATAGATCAGGTCAGTGCGTATTTGATCCTCGGAAATTATTGTCATGGAAGAGCTAATATCGTAATTTTCCGGAAACTTTCCAGAAGTTTGTGAGTTTTAAACTGTCCCTTAAGAAGGGGTGTGCGCCTACAAACACACATCTATTACTTTTTCTACTACTTTTCATCACACTACTAATTCCCTCTCTGTTCTACGCTCCCACTGTAAGAAGGGCTAATTATACTAATGAGTTTATTTTACTAACTCACATTATGAAATACCTTTGATACTAACTTTATGAAAAGGGACCATAAGTACGACAAGTAACTGACATCATAGATCACTACATCTCCAATCCCACAGGTACGTGCAATCCACTAATTGTACAATCGTTCTTAAATTGATGAATATATTTGTTAAATTAATGAAGATACTAGATTCAATGAATGGTCAATTTAATTACAGTTTGGTTATTTATATGAATCATTTTCATCAATCCCACTATTCAATAAAGTTAACACTTGAAGATTCTTCTTAATAAGAGATGAATCAATGCGACACTTTCACAAAATACACTGGATGCAAAAAGCCGGCTCACCAGGAAGTAGTTGCCCGATTGGAACGAAATTACGTATGCTAAGACATTGTGACCTAAAATGCAAATGATCAAAATTTGATACCCAACGAATGAATAGCAGGGGCTCCAGCGCATGGGAACTGGGCATTCAGCAAGTGTATATAAGGAGCAATTCTCAATAGGATTTCAAAATGCAATTTTGTGTTGCTTTTCGACAGTGGATTCCAACGTCGATTGTAACAATGTCTCACCAAAGGATTCGTGCTCATTTCTCGCAGATGTCAGAGTTTGAAAGAGGTCGTGCTATCGGAACGAAAGTGGCTGGTTGGACGATTCGAACACTTGCTCGATATCTGGGTCGAAGTAATGCGGCGATTAGACGATGCTGGCAAGAGTAGGTTTACAACGGCAGATATCAGCATCAGAACGGCAGCAGTCAATCAAGGACCACAAAAGAACGTGAAGGCAGAACGATTGTCACAGCACCGGATTTATCGTTATCAACTATCCACCGTGCGACCCGCACACGAGTGTCTACCATGACCATTCACAGACGGCTGATAGATCGAAATATACGATCGCCACCTGCCACTCACGCCTGTACACCGTCAAGTCCGATTACAGTGGTGTCGAGCTCGATCAATTTGAAACTGCGCTGACTGGGGACGTATAGTCTTTAGTGACGAGTCCCGTTTCTAACTGTGTCCTGACGCCAACTACAGACGTATCTAAAGACGTACAGGGCAGCGTGAGGATCTTACCCTTACTATCACACGCCACACAGATCTACAACATGGCTCCATTGTCTGAGGTTCCATCTCCTTTGATAGCCGAACCTCTTTGGTAGTCATTTCTGGCACACTGACAGCACAGCAGTACTTAGACGACATTCTACGACTGGTTGAGTTAGCTTTCTTTTACAACAGGACGTACTTTTCAACAAGATAATACCCGGCCGCACACGACATGTTTTGCTATGAATTGTCTCTGCAAGCTTTCCCTACACTTCCTCGGCCGAATAGGTGGCATGATCTCTCTCCCATGGAGCACATTTGAGACGTTCCAACAAAGGCTATTCCAACAATCCTAGAATGTTGACGATTTAGCCCAACAGCTGGAAATAATTTGGCCCTATATTCTGCAGAACACCATCCAGGAACTTTAACAATCTGTGCCACTCCGGGTAACAGCTTGCATCCAGGACATAGGTGGACTAACGCCTTATTGACTTACTCTCTTTGTAGCCGCCAAACTCTGAAATAAATCAGTCAATTATTCTGAAATTTTAATCCTTTTTTTTATATATGTTCTGCACGTCTAACAATTTGTATCGCAATCAGAGGACTCCTTCTAGGTGCGTCGTGTTTTTGTTATAGAGTGTATTTAATTAGCCATTTGCGATTTTTTTAATGTGTTTTTGTACGAGGAGCACATATATTCACCACCATATAAGTGTTTATAAGCGGAAAACGTAAGAAAAATTGAGAACTTCTTGAAGAAACGCTTATTTCATTATGAAAATAGTTTCTTCTTTTACATAACTACTTGTATACATATAAATAGCTAAATAAATATTTAGTGAAGAAATCTCAAATCATTCTAACTTGTCTCTGACAGTATATTAGAAATTGGCTTCGGAAAATTCTGTGACAGTAACTGTACTCGTTGGTGCTAGAATTCAGAAAATTTAAGTTTGCATAAAATCATTGAATAACAATTGCTATCTGATAATGTGGTAATTATTCCTGCATATTGTACAGGAGCTCACTATACGTGGTTTTGGTGAATTCTTTCATCAAAAAAAGTAATGTAATACATATTAAGACACATGTTATTTTATAGAGCTCTTAGACTACATTGTCTACTCATACTGATAGAAAAAGAAAACATTGTCTCAATTGATCTCCTTCCATACAAGAGTTCTCCTTTATTACGTAAGAAGAGAAAATATTGAGGAGACAGAGCAAATGTGTGATGTTGCACTATTTGCGAATTGCCCTTCATTAATCTCGGAGACTCTGGTAATTTTAATTGCTAACAGTTACAATTCCATGCCATCCATTATGAAACGTGATCAGGTAAATTAGAGGGAGATAAAAAAAAATGTGTAATGAATAAAATTAAATCTAGTGATATATAAGTGAAATAGAATTGAAAGGAAAGAGAATGGAGATAAAGAATAATGACAAGCTGATAGATACTTGTACATTAGTTTGAATCATGGTAATGAATCGTTTCGATTGAAGCGACTCCTTTTGAGAGTAATAAGCGGTGAATCCGTTTTTAACTAAAAGTGCTTGAATCGGAACGAGGGATTTGATAAGCTAAGACTTCATTTTAGAATATAAACTAGGATTAACTGAGTTCAGAGCGATCTTGCATGTTCTATGTTGATAGATTATAAATTGCTTTGTCTCATTCTGACATATCCTCAGTTTGTGTTTTGGACTTGACTATTTAATTTGACGTTTTAAGATGTCTGCGGAGTCATTCCTTTGACCGTTTATAGAATCAGTAGTTTTCGTTTTTTTATTATTACTCACAGTGTTACAATTAAACAATCACAGTAGCAGCCGTTGTCTCCCTAGTTGCTTCTGAAAGTATCCGCCTTATATGACGGTGATACTAATAACTCGCTAGCTTTTAAGAGATAGTTTTTACAGAATTATATGCAGTATAATATTTGCAACAATAGTAATTAGCAAGTGTTATACAATTCAGTAAGTGTTAAATATTATAAATATTAATTTGTAATGTATTAAATTAAAATATCTAAAGAAAGGCATTTTTAAACTTTTTGAAACATTTAATTATTATACTTCCGTTTTCTGTGTGACACATTTTAGACATGGAATTATTCATCATATATATCACCATTAAACTTATTCATCATCAGAATTAACTACATCTCGCTTTTTAACTATTTTAGTAACAAACACCCACCAAATTAGACAAGAAAGCTAATTAGATAAACAGCAACTAGTTCGGTAACATTTTTTTCTTTTTATGCTAAAAATTTCACGGTACCCATACTGCCATCTGTACTCTATCAAACGAACTAAGTTTTTCCAGTAGGTATCGTTTTCAACGCTAACAAAAGACTAGATTGTATACAGATGAGAACTCTTCTCGTCAGCACGCATTGTGAAAAAAATTTCGCCATGCGAGTAGGGCTCGGTTACAACCAATTGGGTCGAAATACTTCGAACAAGCTAAAATCGTCTACGTGTATTATGATGCGCTATTCGAATGCGAGGTTGGTTGGCTTTTTCCATCAAAAGGTTAAATAATGAAGAAGGCAGTAAAAGTACTTGAGGAAAAAGAATTTTTAAAACACTCTCTTTTATATTTCATCTGCATTCGTACTTCATATAAAGAGTCGAATGAATGCTATGTATCTATCAATACATACTCCTGAAATTCATTCTTGAATAACGGTGGTCGATAGCTTTTGAATAGCTGACCTTATTTGTTTGTTTCGATTCTGATACTTTGAATAAATTGCGTCCTTAGAAGTCTGTTTTTGTGCTGTATAGCACTTTCTTTTACCACAAAATCTTTAAGACACCGTTCTCTTAAAATGGAAAAGAATGTTTTACAGATATATCATCAGTCAACAATAGAGAGTTTAAGCAATGACCCTTAACCTTGGCGATAGATTTGGCGACCATTTGGTTACTGGGCGAGAAACATGGCGACTTTGGAGACAAATAGAATGTGCTGGAACCTAGGCGAAAAGGGCTGGAAGAAAGATATGGACTTTTCGGGAATTTTCGGTGTGACGTCACGCCTGGCCAGAAAAAATATAAATGAGCCGGAGAGAGTGGATCTGCTTTTGGAGTCTGCCTTTCAAGTGCTAAGTATTACTGTGGAGATTTGTGCGCAGTGAGAATTTTTAAGCTAGTGAGCGGAACGTTATTATAAGTGCTGTTTAGTATGTGTTTGTGTCACTAATCTATACAATTTCTTTATTTTTTGTCTGTGCTGCTATGTATAAGCTTTGCTACTTGTGTGTCGTCTTAAAAACTTACGAATAAATCGTCACTTTTTGTTATCCTCGGAGTTGGATTTGATTTTCACTCCCACACACCCAGGAAATTTCCGTAATAATACGTATCTGTTTACGTTATGTTGGAAATAATTTATTTGAATACCGCGGAAATTGAGGAGACGCCGCGTCTCGTCTAAAGTATGAGAGCGCATTGGGATCAAGGGAAAGATATTCAAATTACATTTCAGTTCTTGAACACAAAAGGCGGTTTTTTTTTTCATGTTTTGGATGTAATTTGTTCTGCTGACTGCTGAAGAGAAATAATGATTGTATGGGCTAGAGAGAAACCATTCTCCCTCTCTTCTTTAACTTTGGATTAGTGTACTCTGTATGTAAAGAAAATCACATTTATATACATTAATATATTTATTTATCAGCAATCAATAACTAAACCGTATTTACATTATTATATATAAATCGTGCATTTATCTTCTTTAGGTGAATCTTGCATAAAATTTATTGTCTCTTTCTGACTAAAAATTTTTCAGAATACTTTCAAGCACAACATTTATATACGTTGAACATCAAAACTTTGAATGAAATAAAAAAAAATTTAAATAAAAAAAAAATTCAGATTTCCTCTAATATTTATTAGAAAATTATTCGACATCAAAATTTATGAGTATTTATTTTTAGAATAATTATATTCAATGAGGAAATCACCTTATTTTGTAAAGTGAGAAACACGAGCACTCTGCGTAAAGTAGGTTTTGAGAAAACTGTACCAGAATCCTAAAAAGATTTATTTTGAGAAAATTTAAATACAAATATTTTTTTGTATGAGGTGGCATGCTTGTTTACAATTTTAAATTCCGATTTTCTATCTTTCTATTTAAGAGATTGTGGGCGCAGTAGCTAGTGGTTACGGTCGTGGACTTGCGTCCGGCGCTGATTTCGTCGAGTCGTGGGTTCGAGCCCTAATGTTCCTTAACACCCGCCATGTAGCGATTCTGAAGCACGTTGAATCTGGTCGAGGTCCAAAATCCTCTCAGTTGAACGAGGTTTTAAATGTCGAGATCCTTTGCTAGTAACCCTCAACCTTCAGTCCTTCTCAATAGGACATTAACGAACAATCACAAAGTCACTATTTATCAAATTCTCATCAATAATACAACAATGGAACTAGAGACACATCTTCTAATTTTCAACAGCAAAAGTTTTTAAGAAATGCAAATTTGAGGCATTTAAGGTCTTAGTTACCTTAAAAGAATTAAGAATTTTGAATTTAATTTAATTTCGATATTCTCGCAGTCAGAATTATTGTAACTGCCTTTTGAATTTAATTTCAAAGGGCAGTTCCAATAATTCTGACTGCGAGACTATTGATTTCTTAGTGTACACAGGGACTGTGTTCATTTTCAATTTGATTCCATTTCTTATTGACTTTTCATTGATTAGCGAGTGGGAAATTATTAGCATCGCATAACGACGGTTGAACTTATGTTTAAATAAATAATGAAAATTCAGAATCTATATAATTTGTTTCTAAACCAGCTAACAAAACTTCGCTTTGTTTCGAAACTATGTATGTTCTACATAGCTTTTATGCTCTTTAAAGTAAATTTGAGTTTTTTGTGTAAGTCTGATGTATTTTATTCATTATTTTATACTCTATCGCCATCGTAAGTTTAATTAAATAGTCTAAGTTCAAAACTCCAATTGAAGACACCTAAGAGAAGGACAGTATATTTTATTTATCAAAGAATATGCAAGATCGCTCTCTCTCAAATCTCTCTTAACTCAGAGAATATTTGTGTATACATTTATAATAAAGTCCTTGCTTACCAAATCACTTATTCGGATTCAAGAACTTCTTTACTACAGCAGATTCGAATCTTATTACTTTAACTAAATGTCATTTCCAGCCAAACGATTAATTATGAGGATTCATTCCAATTTATAAATAACAGCTCTTCGTTTCCCTCCATTTCCCTTCTCTTTCTGTTCAATTCTATTTCTCTTATATATCACTGTCTCTAATTTTCAATTCACTACACTTTTTATTTTCTTCTAATTTAGCTAATCACGTTTCATTGTAGTTGGAAAGAAATTGTAATTTGATGGAATTCACAAAATTCCCTGAGATTAGTTAGGAGAAAATCACGAATAGCTCAATGTCACAAATCTTTATTGGTTTTGCTTTGAATTTCTTTCCTGTGTAATAAATTTAAAAGTTACTTGTTTTTTAGGTTCGTTTTCTAGAATAAAGTGCTCGCTTACGATTTAACCTCACTAAAATAAATATATTGTCCTTCTAACTATTCAAATCGTAATTTTTAATTGGTATTCTAAAAATATATATTATTTTTATTTTCAAAGAGAGAATTTTCCAGTAATTTTGCTCTGCAAAATAATATCCAACTGAATTTTTTGTTGTATACGTTTGGGAATGAAGGATGTATTAATTCCTTAAATTTCATCCTGAGAAACATATGTGAAAAATAAGAATTAAAAAATAATTTTTTTTATACATTTATATTCCGAAGTATTTATTGCAGTTTCTGTGTATAAAATATAACTATGTATAACAATGCTAAGACCTTCTGCTTCTATTCATAATAATATAAAAGTCCTTTGACTTCCAAATTTACAACGTTGCGAGTGCTCATTTTTCAGTAACACGAAAAGCTTAGAATGTCAATGTAATCACTAGTTAGAATTTAAATTTAGAATCCTCTCCAAGCTCTGTCATGTAGTTTCATATCACATAGAGATCAAACGGAACATAACTATTCAATAACCTTGAATAATTTCTAGTTTCAAGTGCGGCGTATTAATCAATATTTTGCTATGAACATACGAATGCTTTGCTACAGAATTTATTCTCGGCGATTCAGCATCATCATAATAGATGTATGTCCGCAAAATACATTTCATTTTGAAATGCATAATAAGAATAGTCAAAGTTATGTAGAAAATGCCAATATATCTGGTGAATTGTTTATTCTCTGCAACACGGATATTCATGTTTCAGTGACCATTCATTTCATGTTTCACCGGGGAGGAAAGTGGAATGTTCATTCAATCTAGAACATTTTAACTTGGAACATATTCTTGGGGGAATTCAGTTCTATAAAATATTCAACGATTGGCCATAAATGTTTTTTATAACTTTAAGCGCATCAAGATATTTGTTTTTAAAATAATATTTACTTCTTATCCTAAGACATATTGAAGTAAAACTCAAAATATTGGAACATTTTTTTTAAGATATTCGTTTCTTTTATGGATATAAGGGTCTTATTTAAGGTCGTTTAAGACCTATTTCGACTGTGATACTTTGCTTAAAAGATTTCAACTTTTTCACCTGTCGAAATGAATCGGATATTAATATTAATTGAAAGAATATTATTTGAATTAATATTAATTGAAATTATTGATATTAATTGAAAGAATATCCACACCAGGAGTGTATGTATATATGTATGTGTGTAAATGTATGTATGTATGTATGTGTGTAAATGTATGTATGTATGTATGTGTGTTAATGTATGTATGTATGTGTGTAAATATATGTATGTATGTGTGTAGGTGTAGGTGTGTGTATGTGTAGGTGTAACATATCGATCAATAACTCCCGAGTCTAACATTGAAAACAACATTTTTTTTGCAAAATTTTTTTTTATTCATCAACATAACACCTTTTGTTAATCACCTTTTAGGGTGATACAATCGTTCCAACGCTTTTCCAAATCTTTTTTTTTTTTTTTTTTTTTT
>BMAW01119180.1:838295-859126 GCA_019974015.1 Nephila pilipes
TAAACAGCTTTCTGAATCATCGACTCGTTGCTGTTTTTGTTCCATCGGAAGCAATCGCGGCACCCACTTGGAAAAAACCTTTTTCACTTCACTTCAAAAAACCTTTTTCCTGGTCCGATCGACTTAAAATTTTGACACGTTTCAAGCAAAGGTTAGTACTCTAGAAAGACCTGGTTACTGGTTTACTACGAGCGCCATCTCTGGGCTAGTCTCGGGAGTTATTGATCGATGTGTTATGTGTATACGAGGTGTGGCTAGTGGCTATTAAATTATTAAATAACATGACTGACTGATGCCACAAAACAAGTATGAATACGCCAAACGCCAGCGACAGACAGCTGTTTAGCGTTAAGCCTTCATTTTCAAATGCAATGCTTCGTGCTTCTGAAAATAGCCATAGCCTTTGGTTGCATGATTTTTTTTTTTTTTTTTCTTTTTTTTGTTTCGCTGGAAAATATTGAATGCAACAATAGAGCAACGAACTGTTGTGAAATTTCACATGAAACTAGGAAAAGCTGCTACAAATTTTATAACTTATTGAAAAAAGTGTGTGACAATGAATGTTTATCACGTTTACGTGTTTTTGAGTGGTTTAAACGTTTTCAGACCTTGAAGTTGGTTCACGCCCGGATCGCCCTTCTATGTAAAAAACGGATGATAATATCGAGAAATTCGTAATCTGGTTCAATCTGACTATCGGTTAAGTATTCGTGCGATTGCTGAAATTGTAGAATTTGACAAAGAATTCAGTACGATAAATTTTACTTAACAATTTTAACTTGAAAATATGTGTGCCAAAATGGTGTCAAAAATTATCACATTTGAACAAAAAGAAACTCGAAAAATTGCTTGTACTAAAACTAAATGTCATTTAAAATGGCCCAAACTTATTGGAAAGGATAATGATGTTTGACGAGTCGTGGATTTTTCTTGTGATCCTTAAGCGAAACGGCAATCCGTGCATTGGAAGAGTTCCTTCTTCCCCGAGAGTGAAGATATCTCTTTCGGTGTTAAGCCTCTTAAATATAAATGTTTAATCACCTCTCGAGAAACTCACTGTTTTCTATTTCTTTTAAAAAAAATAAACACAAGTTTCTTGCTCCATTCGACAATAAAACTGAAACCATGTTACAGAAGTAATTGAAACTTAGACAGTTGTCTAGTTAGTTATAATGTTTAATAAAAAAAAAACATTTTCGATATAATGGGAGCCAACTTTTCAATTTTCTAAGGACTTATTGACCTATCCTCGTAGTTAGCATTGCGTGACTATGCTTTGTTTATCTAATGCCCCATTGTTGCTCTTCGACATAATAGTTAAACACCAATGCGAGGGAAGTTTGAAGCTTATATGAATGATATTCATATAAGCTTCATTCATTAAACTTTAAACGGGGTTTCGACTCGCACCAACCCTTTAATCCCATGCCCCTTTACTCAACGTCGACACTATTGTCACGTGTCTTAGTTGATAATTTCCGCTCACTCACTCTATCCGAACTATAGTACTAAATTATTCGCTACTTATAAATGCACCTCCTCGATCTTATTCACTACACTGCAGTATCTCTTCTCTAAACTAGATAAATTGTTTTTCATTCAGTGGGAGAGATTTTTAATTCAAATAAAACTCAGTGGTCTAATTTCATACAAATTTCAAGTTCTACTAAAGACTCCGATCCGATTGATTCGTAATAGTTAAGAGTACCTGGTTATAATTTAACGTTCTTTCTGTTTTATTCGACCTTAAGGGGACCAGGTCTTGTCCAGGTCCCCACGAGAAAGGATATTTTGATGCTTGTACTTTTGACGTTGTGTGTCCAGGGGACTCTTACCTATATCATTTATTGCACCCTAATTTGCATTGGCTCCAACACATTTTCGGCTTTTACTCTTTAGACGCCCCCCAATGGTTCACTTTTAAGTTTTTAGTTCAACCGTCCATGAATGGCTTTCACTTATTTTAATTTTCTTGCCCCTATTATATTATTCATTTCTTTTCTTTATACTTTTCTACTAGGGAACCAAGTTTTGCTCAAGCCCGCTTAAATTTTAATTTAGTGCTTTTTGACTTGTCCCAACATGGATCTTTATTTTTAAATGTTTAATGTAAACCTTTTGAACTGTAGTTATTTCTATTCTTCATGCAAAACTGTATTTCTGTATTATTGTGACCTAATAAAGAGTTTAATCTTTAGATTCATACGTGAGTAGAAGCTTATCTACAAGCGTGATTATAAATATTTTGTCTTTTGATTGCTTTGAAATTCTAATAAACTTTAAAAAGTTGCTCCCTCGGTTGAATTCATTGATTGTGCTGATACGTATTGATTAATAGTGGAATGAAAAGAAAGCTATACTGGAGTGCCTTACAAATTTACGGATTGCGCAATGTGCAAGTATGAAAAAAGAATTAAAATAAGAAAAGAATTCATTATTTTGATTTATATCGATAGGTTTGAAGAAATATAGGTGTAATACTGCAACATTATATACAAATCGCCAATCTAAAAATTCCATTGAAATTGCTTTATTATCTTATTTTTCTTCCACCCTCAGAGGTTTTCCTTCTTTAGGTAAAGAAGGGCATCACTCAATCGAATCACTCTAGTGGTATTTTTTTTTCCTTTTCAGAGAGGTTTACCATCATTTGTAAACATGGGTGACGTGCTCCAGGGATACCCTAGCGTTCCTTTTCTATTTGAACAATCTCTCCTTGTCGACCAAGCACCTATTTTACTATTTATTTTGACGTCTAGATTGCAATTACCCTTTATTTGGCTCAGCATAACCATATCTGGCTCTTGTGCCATTAAACTTCACCATCACTCACTTATTTTTCTTTCAAAACTCTCATGGTTCATTTCGAAACACTAAGCATTTAGAAAGTTATAAACAAAGTACGAACAGTAAAAAGTACGCCAAAAATGCTCTCGCGCCGAAACATTCTATATCCTCGCGCGTACTGAAGAATAAATTCTTCATTAAAACGTTATATACTTTTCTTTGCTTCACTTCCTTAGATTATTTAAAGAATTTACTTTCTGAGGAAAAAATTGCTTTCCAGAAAGATATTTTTTACTGCATAATTACAAAATTACTGCTGGAGAGTTTATTCAAGAAAATGTAATCTTACAAACTTTAATGTATTTTTTCCTACGCATTTTTCTCGGCAATAACACCAGTTAAATGTAATGTAATGAACAACTTCACGTCCTTAATTAAATTTCTTACGCTTTTGGAGTACGTAGAATGTAATTTGACTTTCAAATTACCTAAAAAAGGAAGTTCTTAAACAGGAGAAACAAATTATTATATAAAATTTTAAAGCTGGCGAAAATCTCGAGGAATTAAAATTAATTGCAACCTTATTGAAATTTCTTGTATTTTTATTTTTATAGTCTCAGAAAATCAATTATTAAACGGAAAATAAAAAAACTATTTTTTTATGGTTATTCTTTTAGAAAATTGCTAACTCTTTCGAAACGGAGCTCTGAAATAATTTTTTTAATCATCTGATGTATTTGAAATTCGAGTTAACAAATATACGTCTCTCTGGTTTTCTTTCCTAATTTATTCTGCATCAGATTTTGCCATGCATTACGTAACGGAATTTTTAAGAAAAGTATTTTCAAAGTTCAATTGTAGTTATTCAGGTGCTAGTACTTTTTCTTAAAAAAATACATATTAAATTAGATTTATTGTAAGAGGAATCATTATAGAATAATATTAAAATTATATGCATTTTTTTGTCTTGAACAGATAGAACAAATGGATTTGAACGCATCTCAGAAACAAATTCACTTTTTCGAAATCAGAAGTGTGAATTGGCACTCTTTTTCACCTTATTTCCCAATGCAGGGATGGCAATTAAAAATTTTGCTTACACTATCTATGCTCTAGATCTAGTTATTATTTAATAACGATGCATTGAGAAGCAAAAAGAGGAATATTGGCATCATAATTTTGAGCCTTGATCAAATAATGAGGACGACAACTAAGCTGGCAACCTCCCTTTCCAAATTTCCACTTTAAGCCAAAAGGAGGACTTGGAACCTCGACCAAATTTAGCGTGCATGTGCTCCGCTACATGGTGGGTGTTTAGTGCCATTCATGACTCGAACCTCCACCTCAATGCAAACAAGGCCAACAGCTAGCCCTTGAACATAATTACTCGTTATTGTGGCCGCATCGACGCAAAACAAGTAAAAACTCATGTTAGAGAAAAAAAATTGGATGCTGCATTAGTCCAGTGGTTAAAATCGAGAATTATTAAATTCGAACCTCTGTTTTGGCGGCAATAGTAACCAAATTGGCATGCTCTTGGTATCAATTGAAATTATTTCCGTTCATTCGTGGGTAAGAGTCCTGATTCTATTAATTCCTCAGAGGCTTGCTATCTGATAAGTATGGTAATCATTACCCAATAATAACCTAGTCATCTTTTTCTTTCCCATGGGAATTTTTGTCTTTGTTTAACATGGGAGACGCGCTCCTGGTATACCTTAACAATCCTCCTCTGTTTTCGACCATTCTTCTTGTCAACTAATTGTTATCTTTTATCCATTCTTTCAAATGTCTGGATCAAAGTTACATATTGTTTGGTGCACCATAGCCATATCTGGCTTTTGTGCCATTAAACTCCGTCATCACATCACGTCATTGATTCAATACTTCATCATTACATCACGTCACCAAAGAGCACCTCCATCGAGGCTCTCAGTCCTCCCGTTGTCATAGTGGAGAAATTTGGATAGGGAAGTGTTAGTTCAGCTGTCGACCCCTTCACTTGACTTAGATTCAAATTTACGAGGTCTGTCACCAATGATATTTGTGTTCCTGCTAAATGCGACGTTAATAAATAATCAATCATGTGACTGAGGTACAGGTTCGAGCCTTGATTTTAATGGCGTTCCATTGTATGGAATAATTAGAGCTTTGTTGCACAGTGAATCGAAATGCACCTCCAAGTTCTGACGTGGTGAGAAAATAGTAGAGTAGATTAGAAGCTCAAGTGTTGTCCTCTTCACGTGATCATGGGTCAGGAAAACAAGGTCTGTCATTAATAACCTTTGAGTACTTCCTAAGTGAAATCGATTCAAACTAAAAAAATAGTCGAGTATTAATTTATTGTAAGGACGACTGAAAAAGAAAACAGTGCTCGCTTTTCATTATGTCTCAATCAGATCTCTTATGTCGTGATAATTTATTCTAAAAGTGCCTTATGTAATGACTTGAAAAAAATCCCTAAAAATACTATTAAAATAATAAGGGATACAAATTGACAAAATCATTTTAACTAGTTTTTAATTAATATAATTATGAATTATGTCTTATTGGATTTATACATTTCTCAAAACCCTTTAAAAAGAGTTCGGAACTTTTAGAGTTGTTTAAATGTTTGCTATATTTTTATAAAAATTTTAATTTCTCCTTGCGTCTTAAAGTCTTAAATGTTTTCTAAAAAAATTTCTATTCGTGTTCCAACATAAAAGAAGAATTTATACCACGATTTTTAAATTAAAACTGCAATACGAAGAAAAAAGAAATTTCACGTTGCAGTGCGATTTTTTTTTTCTGAAAATGCACCCCAAATATCATTTTAAATATGTCATTTTTAAATAAGATACCAAAAGTATCCAAACTCCTAGCGTGGATTTATTTTTTGTACAGTAAATATATTTACTAATATTGCGCTTTTCAAGAACATTTTGAGTACCTCAGAAACCATTGCAATAAAAATGTACACTTGTGTAAAATACCGTCGACCATGAAAGTTGGCGTAATTTTCCATCGACTTATAAAAGTTGGCGAAAGTTTACTATAAACCAGTGTTAGCCAAAATTACACCAATCATATTTCGGTGGTCAAAATTCTCTGAATCCATTCAAGATAACAAATGAGTCTTTTATGTTACGAATTCGACGCCAGATAATTTTTTTAAATATTTCGTTTACTTTTTCTAATATTTAAAAAACTTATATATGCAAGTTTTCATTACAATTTCATTTAAGTCTATTCAGTTTTATTTTTTTGTTCTATAATATTTTTTAGTTTTATTTCTGTTATTCTTTAAACTAAAAAATATTATCTTAATTTTATATATATATATATATATACATGTGTGTGTGTGTTTCCTTACATTCTTAAATTTCGGTTTGTGTTTGGTTCATTGATTATCTTGGTCTATTCTATACCTTTAATGGTAATATAATTAATGAAGATTCGATGGTCGGATCCTTATATAACTAGCTTAAACAAATGTTTCACTCCAATGTATGGAAAAGTATTAAATTACATTTCCTCTATTTTTGTTTTACCATATTTTCCTCATGATTTTGGTCTGTTGTTTAAGTTTGGTTGTTAAATTAGCTATAATTTTTGATTAATTGGTTATTTTTGTATTGAATTGAGATATTTATGTATTACAGTATTTAAGTAAATCGTTGACTTGTTTTCATTAGAATATTTTGTTTATTTACAATTTTGGATAATATTTTTCATTTAATTGATAATTTACATATTTTTTCAAGTAATTCTATAATATTTTAGTGCTAGTGAACTTTTTGCATAAGGTTTCAGTGGTTATAATGTGTATTTCCGTATGATTATATATATATATACAATCTTTGATATTAAATTTTCAGCAATTTGAAACATTTTTATATAATAGTAATTTGAAAGCTTTAATTTTAGATATCCAATATTTAATTTTAATGTTCTTTTGCTTTATTTTCAATCTTATTTTATTATATGTTATGTAATTGTAATATAAATATTAACTGTGGCTTTTTATTCTATCTATAAATATTAACTTATAATGTGTATTTTTGAATATTCTTTGATATTAAATTTTCAGCAATTTGAAAATTTTTTATATTATAGTAATTTGAAAGCTTTAGTTTTAGATATCCAATATTTAATTTTAATGTTCTTTTGCTTCATTTTCAATCTTATTTTATTATATGTTATGTAATTGTAATATGAATATTAACTGTGGCTTTTTCTTATATCTATAAATATTAACTTATAATGAATTTATTTTCATGTTAATGTGTGTGCGTGTACATTTTAATATCTATCTACATATATAGTATATCTATAGACCTATATATTCTAACATATAGATATATAGATATCTATATATTCATATCTGTAACATTTCCTTATAGCAAACGTTTCCTACACTGTTGGACTATTACATCTTAATTAATGAGGTAAAACAGGAAAAAATGGAGACTCGCAATGCTACTTAAACCTGTAATAATTTTATTTTGGAAAACCTAAATTAAATCAAATTTTTTGCGTTACCATTCCTTACAGCAAATGTTGAAATTGTTCGCCACCATTTTAAATGTAAACATAAACACTCCAAACGAAGTATTTTTGTTACACCTCACAACATTATTAGTGTTATTAACTAGATTTCTTCAGTTATGATTTGTTTTAATTCATCGATGTATGCGGGACTTCTCTGGAAAACCCTATCTTTGAGATAACTCCATAAAAAACATTTACGGGGTTAGTCTGGTGACCTTGGTGATCAGAAGCCTTTTGAAATTAAAAGGTCATCAAAGAATCCTTTAAGCACAGTCACTGTTACGTTTCGACGCGTGTGCAGTGGCTGCGTCTTTCTGAAACCAGTAGTAACTGTTCTTTATCTCCAATGAACCTATAAAAGTTTCAATTATGTCCAAGTACAATTCGGAATTCATTAAAATCAAAGAATTAGTTCATGCAGACGATTTTTATTATTGCCATTTATAATCTTACAAAATGTTCTTTAAATATATATATATATATATATATATAAACGTGGAAAGAAGCTAACAATTTACTTAAATCATTTGTGCAAAATAAGGTTTAAAAATTGCAAATGATGTTCACGCGAATTTATGTTTAAAGAAACGAGTTTCGTATTAAGAAAGTGAAAAAAAAAACGATACCGAACATTGAATGTAGACATATTAAATAAGTAATGATGTTGAAAGTCTTGCTACATATATTATAGATGTGAATAATATAAAAAAACAAACGAGTACTTTTTTAAATTCATCACCCTGTATAATATACACACAAATTCATATAGCTCTAAGATTTTTATTCAATTTATATTTTTGATTTTGTAATTATTTTGAAAAATATATTTTGTTGAATGGGATATTATGAGCAATAACTCTAAAATAACCCAGCTTAACAGTCTAAAGCATGTTACAAAATTAAATATATAGTTTTATATTTCTATGTTTTTTCAAAAAAATTTCAAATTACATTTTTATTATTTGTTGTGTTCGGGTTTATAGTTATCTAGTTTCCTTTAAATTATATATACATATATATATATATATATATATATATATATATATATATATATATATAACTATATATATGTGTGTGTGTGTTGTTTTTATGTTTGTGTACGTATATGCGTATTAATTTTACTTAAATATAATTTAGTTACCTAATTTTTCCTATTCTTTAACTATCACAGTTGTATATTATTCTTACTCCTGATACCATTCCATTTTAAATATTAATTTATGCAATCATGTGTTCTTAAAATGTGCAATGTCAAATTTTTCATTGATTCAGATCTGTAGGGATAATCTATGCGAGACTTTCTGACTGCAGTTGAAGTTCCCGAAAATCCTTCCATCCAATACCAAATGATCTGAAGGAATCCCTGCTAATAAATTCTAAGCAAGAGAAATTCCTCTCTCTTTCGCTTTCTTCAAGAAGTCGGAAGATATGCTTCTAATCTCTTCAAATGTGTACAATTCATAGAATCGAATGATGTAACTTGCCCTTCGTTCTATACTATGTAATTGCCTCTCTCTCATTCAACAGCAATAAACAGACTTTCCTCAGAGAATTCGTTTAATTTTTCCAGCCATGGCCGAGATAGATGTTGTTTTTGTCCTTTTTAATTAAATATCTGTCATTATATTTATATATATATATATATATATATATATATATATATGTAACATAGAAAGAGGGGATTATTACATATATTAAAATTAATGAGACATAATTTCTAAATGTATATATATAGTAATAATTGAATTAAAAGAACTGAAATGAAATGAGAAAAAGAAAAACAATCAAAGGACAATTGTACAGTGAATTGCACATACCAATTTCTAATACGAGAAACGGGAAATTTTCTCGTATGTATTATGCCTTCTTTTTCTCGTGCAATAATTTAATAAATCTCATTCAGAACTGTATCAAATAAATGAAAGGTTCTCTCAAAATTCTCTAGTGCAATCGAATTATTATAATTTGTGTTTACACAACAAGAAAAGTACAGTCAGGGAGGCATTCGAAGAATGTGTATTGTGTTTGAAACAAATGGAACATAGTTAAACATTAGCCGTAATCTGAGAAATGTACGTGATTAACAGTTAATTCAATTTCATCGTTGTACGTTGAAATTCTTCAAATTCACTTTCGACTACACATTAAATCTTCTATCTTTGAAAAGTAATTTAAAATTAATGTAATTATTCGTATGTTTACGAAACGAATTATTCTTAAGAGTGCTTCAAAGTATTATTAAAGTATTTATTTATATAATTATACTTATTTTTATTTTAACGAGCCACGATGGCATAGTGGCGATGATCGGAAATTCTGTCGAACTGTGTGTTCGAGCCCTGATGCCATCAATAACCGTCGTGTAGCGGAGGAGATGTGCATTAAATCTGCCGAACCTCAAACTCCACCCTTTGGAATAGTGCGGTCGTTTGGAGAGAGAGAGAGGTGTCACCTCAAGTGTCGTTCTTATCTCTTGACCGAAGCTAAAAATTCCGAGCTTGCCGTCAACAGCCTTCCTGTTGTTTCTATATATGACGTTAAGAAATAATCAATTAATCAAACAAAAAAAAATTTTAAGCTTTGAATTCTTATTTGTATGTATATAATTTTATTTGAATGGTTAAATTATCCTTTCACAATTGTTCAATGAACTCATGTATTCACTTTCATTTCTTCATTCTTTAAGTATGTTTTTTTTTTAAAAAATTCTATATAAAATTAACTTTTTATAATGTATTCAACGTTAAACTTTCTACGTGATCCAAAAGATGTACAGCATTGTATCATAACTGCAGAAAATCTACTGCATCTTCTCTACAAATATAGTTTTCAACTAAATCCGATTCAGAGTGTACAATAATTGTTTAAGTGTTCCATTGTAGCGTATTTTTGCTGAGAATGGGGAAATGCCACTATAAATCATCCTATCATGTGTTTCTGCTTTGGAATAATCCCATTTAAACGTGGAATTTAAATAAGCTTTGACACTTTTCTCGCCTGAGATGTAATATAATTTCCTCGGATGTTTCTTGAGTGTCGAAATTTGTATAAACCGATATACGTATAAAGCTCTAGGTAATATTAATCTTGATGTTTGAATTTTTGTGCATACTGCATTTGTTCTTATATTTCGAAAAAGGGTTCTTTTTATTGGTTAATTATTTCTTAGCCACTTAGAAGTAACACGAGGGCTATTGTCGACGGACCTCGTCATTTTGAAACTCGATCTGGTGTCGAAGACAACACCTGACCTGGTAATTTCCTCTCGTAATTTACATACCGTGTCAATGGGATGACTTGGAAGCTCAACAGATTCAACGCACAACAGCCCAGATATACGGCTGGTTTCGATGCCACAAAACAATTAACACAGTATAATATATTTTCTTTATATCATTTAAATACTTTTTACCTCTGTTATCCTTCGAAGAAGACATGATCATATTAGAATTTTGATCTGAAGAGAGTCTTGATTGGCGAGTATAATTTACTATTCTTTCTGGTTTCAACATACCACTCGATGGGCACAAAGCCAGCCATAGCCACTAGGCTACCGTAGCCATATAGTGAAATGGAGAAAGTAGCGTTATCATAGAGGCTTTTATATTCAAAAAGAGAGATCTATTTTAATACAATATTATTTTAATTTTATTTCTCTTTTCTGAAGAATAACGAAGCGAAAGTGCATGATACACCTTTTGAATCAAGTATAATATTTTTACAAGTTGTAAAAGGCTTGTCCAATAAGTACCGGGACTAAAGTTGGGACATTGGGCTATTCGCTATTTCTCTTCACTAACCTTGGGGACTTTTAATTGAGATTGATTGCTTTTGCTAAACAACCTTTGCCCAACCAAAAATGAAACGTGATTATGTAAAGCAGGTAGAAATGAAGTGAAGTGAGTGAGATAGGAAATATATAAACTCCGACTGAAAGTAGCGAGTGAGAGGCTGAAGGAGAAGTGAAGCTGAAGTTATAGATAAGTGGAAGGAGGAGTGGAAAGAAAGGTTGAATTAGAGGGTTAAATTAAAGATTGTTGCAAGAAGTTTAATTACTGCTGATTTCAACAGTTGATCCATAGTCTGAGTTGCTGTCGAGAAAGGATTAGTGGTAAGAGTCTGTTAGAATACTCTTGGTGGGTTGAATTGAGGTTAATAGAAATATTACCCGGGAGAGTATAGTGAGTTGTTGTCATAGTAAATATATGTTAATAAATTCCGTAAAGATTGTTCTAGTGCCTCTTTGATTATTGTGTCGTAGTGTTTAATAATTTAATCTAGTGATGGCACAAGATGAAGCCCGGGTCGGGCCGGCTTCACAAAGTCTGAAGAGAAATTTAACGAAGATAGTACATGTACAATGAAATGATAATTTTCAAAATCTAACTCTCCTACATCCTCTACCAGCCTCTACGAGCGCTTTTTTCAGTTTCATACATACCCTGGAAATCAATAACTGTGAGGCTGTTCAGGCATTCCGTAAAAAACGATTGAATTACATCCATTGTCCCGAAACGATGCCCTTTAAAGCCTTTCGTAGGCTAGGAAACAAAAGAAGTTGGGAGGAGCTATATCTGGAATTTATGTCCCCCAAAGGGGATTATCATATTTAAGTAAGTTCGAGTGTCATGACCCTTAGGTATCTTATTATTCTTTTTCAAAGAGTTAACTATCTTTGGTAAATACGGATGACTCGCTCTCGAGATATCTTAGCAATTCTTCTTTATTTTCGACTTTATTTTTGTCAATGAATTTTAATCATTTATCTAACATCTAGATCACAGTTACACATTTTTTGCCGGAGCAAAGACACATTTATTTCTTGCGCCATTAAACTCCATCATCCCTCACACTCTCTAATCCTCAAATATTCGAGTACTTCTGTATAAAATTTATTGTTTCTGTTTATCCCGCAAGCACACACAAGCACAAACTTGTTGACTTGATTTCTTCTTAGTAACTAAGTCTAATGGTTTATATCGAATGTTTCCGTAAAACATTTGTTCACTTTAAAGCAAAATTTGAAAACCTAACGCTTCTTGATGGATCACGGCATTTTCACTCTCTTCACAAGCTCTAAACACACTTAGTGCGAGATCTACACAGACTACCGTCTCAGAGAAAACTGGTAGGAACTATCCTAATTTACACTACATCCCTAGTTACCCATTCCAACCATTAAGACACCATGCTATATCAATTCCTATTTGCTGTAAGAAATCAGTACAAATATTTATTGAACAAATCTTATATGTTCACTGAAATAGCTTAGCATTTTATTGAAGTTTTTTTTATGTCAAGACCCGGACACAATTACGAAACAACTTTTCTGATGCTAAAACGAAAGTCAAAATTAGTATAAGGTCTCTTAGTTGATTCGCACATACAGGTTTATCATACTGTTCCGTTTTTTTTATATGCAATTAATACAAAGCTACAATTCGATTTCAATCTTGTTGAAATTTTGCATCCTTGGTCTGCTTTATTTAGACTTATGAAGAAGAGACACGTAGCATAATTCAAATATTTATTTATATGTGATAATTTATATATGGTACGCATAAACATCCTATAGCAATATTTCCAATATTGTAAATGAAGGATAATGCGATAAAAATATTTTATTTCTCAAGCCGTGAGATGATTAATTGAATATATAATTTAATGCATAGACTATGCATAGTAAAGAAAAAGATTTTTTTCTTTACTATGTATCGATTACACATAAAAATAAATTTTTAAGAAATACATCTAATAATATTAAGAAAATATCTGAAAGAGATTTGATCATCGTATATTTTTATCATTTTGAAAAATATATTCCTTTCATCCTTTGATAATAATATATCTGATATTTCTATCGTTGTTGAAAGGGAATTTTGAAGGGCTTTTTTCAGGGAATTTTAGAAGAGTAGTTAAGTTTATATAAGCTTTGTTAACTCTAGATACATCGATTCATACTCCTCATCAAAATGCCACTGAAGGAAAGAAGTATTAACCTAGAAAATCCCTTCTGATAAGACATAAATCTATCTGCGTGTCGGATTAGACTGATTAGTTTCATTAACGTCGTTCTAGAAGCAACACGAGGGTTATTGGCGACATACCTCGTAATTTTAAACCAGGCAAGTGACGAGGGAGTTGACACCTGAGCTAGCAACTCCATCTCCTAACTTCCACATCGCTCCAACGGGTGGATTTATCTGTGAGTCATAAACGCTGAATAATGGAAACATCGTCTGCAACAGAAGCGTGTGATAGTTTGTATGTCTAGGGAATCGGATTGTGGGCCCTTAAGCTTTGCTATAAAAGGTGGAATAAAAATATTTGTTTTTGTCGAAATAAAATCTACCGCGTTTGGTAAAATTTTGCGCAATTCAACTTGAACAAAAATAAGAGAAAAATCGCTGCGTACATGATTTTTTTAAAAAAACTATCACTGTCCAACCAAATGGAGGCTCATCTCTTACGCCGAGTACTTCAATTAATACATGAATAAAATTTAGTGTCTCAAATCATATTAATGTATAGTATACGTAATACATAAGAATAGGGAATAAAATGGTATTTCTTAAAAACACATTTAGGTATATGAACTGTTATTTGTTTGGGGGAACATTAAAATTTGTGCTGTGTGGTATTCCGGATATTAAGTGGCATTCTTGATGACTAGATTAAATTAACAATGATATAATATTTTGCATACATTTATATTAAAAAAGAATGACATACTTGCATGCCCCTGAAAATTCAGATGAGTTGCCAACTAAGCTTTACAAACTCCTGATTTCTTCTTTGGACATCGAGCTAAGATACGCAATTCTTTTTCTTATTTTACGTCAATATCAAGTATAAAATCAGTTTCCTCAAATTAAAATTAGATAATACTTTAAATAACCAACAGTGTTTGAATATCAGAAATTGTAGTTCGATCGCGTATTTTTGACTTGGAATAACGTTTGTAAAAACAGAGACTATTTAAAACCATTTAATATGGTAGGGTATCGTTAAGTTTAAATTATTACTTAGAAATAACTGAGATAATCTGGATTAAATGTATTCTACACATAAATTGATCGTTATGAGCATATTGTTTTATCTTGTAGTTATTAGTATGATTTGTTTAGTTTCAAGAAGCCATAGATTGAAGTAACCCACAGAATGGAGAATCTATCTGCTGAGTTACATGATGACTGCCTTAGAAAAGTCAATAAATGATTGGAGAAATGTAACTCTGTATAATGATGACTATGTAGAGAAGTTTTAAGAATAATGAAATAAAAATAAAATTTCTGTCTCGATTATTTTTAGTAACAATTAAAATAATCCAGATTAAAACACCAAATAATAATTAAAACTTCATGATGTTGCGCGTTTCTTCAATTTAAGGGGTTTTTTTAAACCAAGCAAATCAACCCTAATAGCTGTAATTTACAATATTACGTACGAAAGGATCAATTAACATACAAAGTAAATTTTACCCAGATATTTCAGTTATTTAATAATAATTAAAATTTTAAGGTACATCCTTCTAAAGGCATTATCTGTAAAATGTGTTGTTGGTAGAACAATTGCAGATTTTTTTTTCAAATATATTAATAAATCTGTTGGACGCAGAATTATGAACAAGAATTCTGAGATCAGAAATGTGATGAATTTTTTAATTGAATTTGAGTTTTAAGAATATGAAAAAAAAAGTTGCTAATAACTAATTTAAAAACATTAAATATATATTATTCTAATCATAATAGCTGTTTCTTATATTTTAGGTAATTCTCACATTTGCAATATTTATTTTATACACTTGGAAATAAACACATTAAACATCGACGAAAAAGAATTGATGATTTAAATTCATTTTCAAAAATGGCAACAGTTTTTTTTTCAAATTTAAATTTAATTTATTAATTGCACTCCTAGAATTTGTACTTTTATATTTTTCATCGAATGTATTAGAATGTATAAAATGTAATTATTTTTATAATTCTTTAATAAAGATCTATATCTCTCTCCTTTAGAACGATATTTTTAGAAATTCTACAGTTAACGTATTTTTCTTTCCCATAGGCTCTGAAGATCCATATAAGTGAAAAGACTAGAGCGAAACTAGATCTCAATGAATGGGATATTTCTGATAGAGGAACCATTACTATCAAAGTAAGATACAAATTCTATAATTGTCAAGTCATCTGAAGCCATTTGAGCCATTATAACATACATTAAAAATATAAGTTATATTATTGGTATTAATGTCACTTTGTAAGGGAGTCTCACACGCATTTCCTTTAAAATAATTGCCCTCAGGGCTTTACCTGCTTTTGATAGGCTCAGAACTCATGACCCCGAGGCAATCTAGAGAGCTTCTTTTTTTCATGTGGTTTTCTGTCTCTGGTAAACACAAATGATGCGTCTCCGAGTGATCCTTTCTTCTTGTCGATCAATTTTTATCTTTCTCTCATATTTGTTATTAATCTAGACATAGTTACGCCTTGCATGGTGCAATATAGCCAAATATGACTCTTGTGCCATTACACTTTACCATCACTCTCTCACCCTGAAACTTACCACTTACCTTAAACTCATCCTTAAACTTACCTACTTCCTTATGATGTTTGATATGAGAACCTCGCTTTGTGAAAGAGATGTGACTTATGTAAACTATCATTACTGTGTAAAAAGTGCAGGGATTGAGATAGAGACATAGGAGGCAACAGATGGCTTACAGATATGATGTGTTATCTTCATTGTTTAACGCCCACCTGTAAAAGGCGTCTTGTATAGGGCGAGGATAAAATGTCTCTCACTGAACCCACTCAATGACATTTACAGTGAGTAAGTGAGCGGGTTAACACTCGAGAGTAAGGATCACGATATGATTTGAGGCGCTCTAAGGTAACGCGAAAGGATGTAAAAGAATAAAAGGAACTGTTGTAATGAATTGAAAAGTTGTAAGTCTGTTCTTGTCTGAAATATAAAGACTAAAATAAACGAAAGAAAACTAAGTTAAGTAATGAAAAATTTAATTCAAGAATAATAGATTACAATTGGAAGTGGAAAATAAAAAGTGTTGTTATTTGAAAATTTAAAAGTTTATTACATAGAAAAGTAAAAGTATGTTTTCTATAGGTATAATGAGAGGAATTAGATGCAGGAGAATATCGAGTTGAATAAGCGAACATTTATAAGCATACGGTAATGATGCGAGCAACTGCGAGGCGATATTCTAAGAGTGTAATCCTGACTCAAATGCCGTTGCTACAAGTCTACAGGATTCGAATCCAGTTAAATCAAGTATACTGTTTGGAATTATTAAGTAGATTCCTTTATTATCATATTTGGTTAAGATCACATTTAAATAAATTAATTAAACGCTGCTAATTACTATATCGATAGTGCTCGTCCTAATAATCTGAATAAACATGCTAAAGATGTTCGTCTGATTGTTATTGCGTCTGTCTGAACATCATTAATAATGACATCTCGTTACAGTTCTAAAACTACATGAGGACTACTGTTAATGAAGAAATGTAGTGATGGTGAAGTGACGAAATTGACATTTGAACCAATATCTCACTCTTCTAGATTCGACATCACAGTATATGCATTTCTCACAGTAACCAAATGGTCATAATCGCAAGTTTGCGGCCGGCATTATATCAGTTCAATAGTGGATCCGAGTCCTGATATCACTAAGATCGTAGTGTTGCGGCTCAAAATCCTCACGTTAGCGTGATGTGGATAGTGACTGATTGCTAGTTTATCAAAGTCATATGTAGAAGCAACACGAGGGCTATTGAACGACAGACCTTGTACTTTTGAGCCTGGATCAAGTGACGATACCCGGGTTGGCATCCCACTCGCCTAGCTTCCACACCATCCTAACGTGAAGATATTGAGTGTCAACAAATTTAAGGCGCTGCAGTCTTGCTACACAACGGATCTTTTGAGACATCAAGACTGGAACCCCAGACTCTTCGGATAAATTCCATGTTCATAAAATTGCTGATTTTTGTCAGAAAACATCTTAATTAAAGAGATTTCCCATCATTACAACTTTTACCACTTAAGGAGTTTTACGTTGAACGAAATTAATGAAATTCTGAAGGCGCAAGTGATCAGGACTATATGTAGTGAATGTAACAACACCTAGCAAACTAGCTCCAATAATTTTTGGCGAATGACCTAAGTTGTGTGGGGCATATACAAGGAAACAACATCATTACTATTTGCCAACTCTGGCACTTTGGTGAGTTGTTGAACATAGATGTTGCAATTAACAGTTTAGTTTTTTGGTAAAATTACTAAAAGCAGAATTCCTCAACATAGTATTTTTTGGTGAACCTCAGCTTTTGATGTTGTCTGGGTTGATTCATTCTGCTTCAACCACTATCTTTTTCGGTTAACATTGTTATAAACTATAAATTTTTCGTCACCAGTTATCAGTTGTTTCAGAAATAAATAAATGTTTTGTTGCGTTTGAGAAGAGATACACATATGCAAATGCATTATGTCAAATGAATTTCCTTAGATGATGAATGACCCATAAAACAAATTTCTCAACGTAGCCAAACTGCTTATTTATTTATTATTATTTGAATACGAGTACGCGATACACATTGAATTTCTTTGCAACCTTGTTTTCAGTGCTCTTACAATTTAAATTTATAATGTCCACATGAGAAGACTCTCATCGACTTTAACTGGACGGCCGGATCATTGCGCAATTTTAACTGAATAATCACCATAACAAAATTTGGTAAACCAATTTTGAGTCCGCTTGCTGCCTTTCTTTCAAGATATTATTAGCCTAACGGTATGGTTGCCATCTCCCACCCGGCGTTATTTTCGTCGAGTCGTGGGTTCGAATTTTGATGCCAATAAAGACCCTTTGTGTAGGGGATTTACGCACATTAAATCAGGTCGAGGTCTCAATTCCTCCGGTTGACGTCAAGAGGAAGTTTGGAGAGGGAGGTTCCAGTTCATCTGTTGTCCTCGTTACTCGATCGAGGCTTAGAATTACGAGGTCCCACACCAATAACCCTCGTGTTGTTTCTCAATGCAATGTTAATAAACAATCACGCTCATATATGACACATAACTTATTGCATACTTGTGATATATTCTTACTTTTTCGGAATGACATAATAAAATAAGTCTGATATATGCGTTTCGCTCTTCCATTTTTAAATAGGGATGTATATAAAAATGAAACTAAATAAATCGATACAATTTTCCTGCTAATTAAAAATGAAAGTCCATACAACAAGAAAACGATATCAGGTAAGTGCTTTGAAGGCGTTGACAATATAAAGAAACTATTTATCGACAAAATCCTCAATCACTTAGTTACCAACCCAGTAAATTATTTAAAATTATTTATGTAGTAAACACCTGATGTGAATATTTCGTAATAAAGAGTGTGAAAATGACGGTATTGACTTAGTCAATATTTGTATTGCCTCTGTATCCTTTATGTGATGTTTTATATTGTCTGTCTAAATACGTTTTACCCATCGTTCCTGTTTATACTCACAATCAGTAAACAATTCGTTAGATGAATAATGCAAAATCTTTCCACAAATATTTTGAATTTGCAATTTTTAAATTAGTCCTTTTGAAGTTCCTACCTATAGTCTTTCAATTCAAGCTAACCGATCTTTCCTTTGACGTCATGCTTTGAAGTTTATCAAAAACAAATCCTCTTTTATATAGTAGAGCTGAAAAGGTCTTTAGACAATGCAAATACTGTATGTAGTTTAAGTGCATTATTTAATTTTGGTTAGAAAATTTTCTCAATTGTATCGTCTGCTTATTTGCTTAATTGGATTATTACAAAATGTCTGCGGATTTCATATATGCATTGTTTAATTCAGACATTTCAAGTTTCATTATTCGAGTTCAAGTGGTGTTTTACATAATTAATTCGCAAGAAAGTGATTTTTTTTCATCATTAATTTTTAATTATATTTATTTATTAAACATCACAAGCAGATCAAGCAGCATAAGAAATAGTCCTTTGATATTCGAAATAGTGTTATTAATTATTTGAAAAAGGAATATATCAATGCGAAAATTTCCTTGAAAATTCGAATTTTAAATCTCAATGTGAAGATTTACTTGAAAATTTTAAACATCATATCAAATAAAAAGTGTATGGAATCTTAATGTTAAGCAACAATGTACTATTTCTGAAACTCAGGATGTGGTCGACCAAAAATTCTTCAATTCTAACTGATAGAATAAATATAATAACAATAAAAGACTTCGGCTATAGATCCTCATAAAATAACAAATCATAGTTCGAATGAAATTAATCAAGCTAAATATTTATTCTTTATCTGTTGTAAAACTTCTTAAAGAGATTCTTTCTGGGGATTGCTTGGTCAACATTCTTGCCAGAAACAATTGGTAGCTATAAAAACATAAAGATCAGAATAGATCTATTTTTAAAGATCTAATTTTCAAAATCAGAAAATAATAATCAGAAAAGATCTAATTTTAAAGGGATAAAAAAAAGAAAGTACTTTTTTATGATGAATGTAATTATCACTTATTTTCATTAGATAGTGTAAAAAAAAGATAAAAGAAACAATCTACGATATTTTAATTCCACCGTAAAACGTGATGGTGGAATGTTATGGAGTGGGAATGTTTTTCACGTAAAGGTATTAGACCATTGTATAGAATAAATGGCACAGTGGATACATTTTTGCACAATGACATACTAGAAAAACATGTAATACCATATGCTATAATACCGGAAAACAGCATTTTCAAGCGTGATAATTACAGAAAATACATATCAAGTGATGATCAGATTTTACTCTAGAAAAAAATTGAAGTTGTAAGAATACCGAATTAAACTACTGACGAAAATCCCATAGAAATTTATACGAAAAGTTACGAAAGGTCACCAGAAAGCTCAATCATAAAAATCCCGATGATTTGTATCACTCATTCAGCTGTAAACGGAAAGCTATAGCTATAGATAAGATAAACAGTTTAATAGATTCCATGTCTAACAGATGCGAAGCAGTTTTGATAAAGTAAAATGTTTTCCAATAAAATATTAGTGATATATAACTTAAACAATAATTTACTGTACACTTAATATATAATAAATTCATCAAACGATTATCTCGATTAACGATTCTTAATCGTTATCTATTTACTTTTCCCCCCCTGATTCGTAATAATATGAGAATATAAGCTTTTCATTTATCTAATTTTGTGGCATTAGTTATACCGGGTGTCTGCATCAAATGTTCCCAATAAAAAGCGTAAGAAAAATGTAAAACTAGATAACAGTGCTCACAAAGTTTTTATTAAGAATCAGTGCAATTCTTTGTAGGCTGCTTTACTAACCCCGAGGATATTCAGCTGGTAATCTAGTTTCTACCATATCCGCTGAAACATTACAGTAGAAACAATAGCAATAGCAGTCTTTCTTGAGACACAACGGTCTTCAACGTTCATGAATCTCCCTTGAGCAGACTTTGTCTTTGACATAG